>APFE031409187.1:8157-46492 GCA_000404065.3 Pinus taeda
TACCAAGATTAAACTGTTTGGTCAGACTTGCAATCTCTATATTCTAAAACATGAAATTTAAACCTAGGGAGACCAAGACTAAACTGTTTGGACCTCCCTTTAACTAGAAGTAGCGATACCAGGAAAACGTTTACAAAATTTGAAGGCAATTGAATGAACTTAAAGTAGCCTTCTTCATTTGGAGACTGTTTGAGCAAATATGGAGCATTGCAGCTAGCAAAGTACAACATATTTGGCCTGTGAAATGCCAATCATGAAAAATGAATACCTGCTGCAGCAGGAGCTAACACAACCTTCCCATGGGAAAAAACTTTTGTTGGTTTGCCATTCGTAATTGAATAGGGGACCATTGTAATGCAGGACTACCCATATGTTCCCATGTTTTCTTTTGTAATACATTCGCGTCTGAACCCAGATCTAGGATTATTTGATCCACTTCATATTCCCTAATCTGTGCAGTCAACCTCGTTTCTCTTCTAGTACGCAGTGCATGCTTTCCAACTTTCAGGACGATGCACGGTTCCCCTGACCCCGCGCACCTAGTGATTAGTTCTTGTAGTCCTTTAACCACCTTGTTGTCACACAACAGCTTCATGCATGCCTTGGCCTTTGCATTTTATTCTCCATACTTCCTCACGCGCCTCTGGCAGCGATGCCCTATCCTACTTCAAACTTTTTATTTCTAGGCATACATTTTGTAGTTGTGTGTGGATTTGTTTAAATCTTAATCGAGGGTTCTGTATCAGGGTTTCATGCAACCTCATCGCCATTGCCAATGCTTCGGCCTGGGTGGAAAGTTTTTTTGTGACAGTGCCATCCTCAAGTACAGTGTCAGAGATGCCACAAACCATGCACGATGCTTTCCATTTGTGAGCGTCATATTGGCTTCGCAGATCATACTCTTCAACTGCCGATCCAGATCCTAGGGAGTCTCACCTAGGAGCATCGTGATCTCTTTAAACCCGATGATCGACTGTGTCTCTGATTTTGGCTTGCTAAATTCTCTATTCAACGCATTCTGGATCTCTGCTATCCCCAAGTTTGGGTTATCATTAGAGTGCTTGATATACCAGGTCAAGGCACGATCCTGCAGTGTGCTCACCAATGTAGGCTTCTTAATATTATCATCCGTGAAACCTTGCACTTCCCATACTGGTCTTACCATGAACCAGAATTGTTCTAGATTTTCATTCCTTATTCCTCTGAATATTGGTAGCTTGATCGCGCTCACCATATTGAAGTGTGGTGGTGGTGGAGGTGGAGTGGGTGGAGATGGAGGTGAGGAAGGTGAAGTGGGTGGTGGGGTGGGTGGAGGTGGTAACCGCAGAATTTGTTGCCTTATCAAACTGACCGCGCTTCTCGGAGATACATTAGCAAGCTCTTCCTCGCTCTCTCGCGAAGGTGAAATTAAGGGATTTTTTTCTAATTCTTCATTATTTTTGTAGATCTTTCCACTTCGTGTCTTCCAAAACATTAATGTATTCACATGACCCTCTTCTCACACAATAGCATCTTAATCCAAGTATTCAAAGACTTAATATACTTACCTTGCGGTCCTTTGAGAAAGCATCGTTCTGCTTCTCTGTAGCTCACAGTCATGTCTACCGCAAACTCAGTGATAAATCCCCCTATTATCTGGTTGAGCCAATGGTCCACTTCTTGTGTGAGCTTATCTTCTGATGCCTCTAGTCTGTGCACTAACTTTGGAGTCCACACTATCGGTTGGTTGATCCTACACCTTCCCTGGCTATCAGCTATCCTCGAGATCCACTTGTACAGTTCATAAGGAAAGGATGCAAAGAAAATCTTATGGATGTCCGTATATATGTAGCGATCCAGCCACTTTTTCTTAGATACTTGCAAAGTTCTATTTTCTTGTGTCGTGAACTCGTGAACTTCTTGTCCGACCACTCTTCAATTTCCTTCTTTGTTGGGTTCCAGTGGCATGATATCAGACATCCCTTAGGCAAATCCCAGTCCTGGCAACGGAACTAGTTGTTGGCTATGTGGGGCCTGAACCAGGTTCAAAAGTGATTTAGCCGAACAAATCCCAATGTATTAGCCCTAACGACAATAGTGTGCAGTGCGTGCATTGAGGTCTCATCCGAGGTAGTATGGGAGGGTTCTGGAACCCAGTTTCTGCACCCTAGGGATGTCTTGTTGAAGTTTCTGGTCCAAACCTACGTGCTCGCGCTGCTCTGCACAGTTGTCTATCCTTCTCTACACTACTGCCCTCGCGCAGCTCTATAAGGGCACGAATAAAGTACTACCCTGATCTCTTTACTTACTATGCTATTATATTAATGCTTAACTTAAATTATGTGAGCCCAATGTTCTTATTACTCATTCAACATACAGATAAATGTGCATAACCATAAACAAGATAAATGCATAAAGATAACAGAAACACAGGTGCACAATATTCCGAATCAAACTTATCTTTATTATCTTTCAACTTCCAATTACAGACCCAACTCTGCCCTACACACATAGCTGCAGGGGTCCGCGCACACAGCTGTGGACTCTATTAGGCCTCTACGCACTTAGTTGTAGAGCCTCTTCCTACTACTACGAACCAATACACTTCAGATCCCACTCTTATGTTCTAACAATGCCTTTACATCTATCTACTCATCCTTCTCCAAAGCTATCTTTACACTTAGAGCCTCTCTCTATATATACAATCCCATGGTCCGTGGGCCATGGGTAGGCCGACACCGCTTTACATTATTTTACAACTCTTAGGGTAGACAACCCTTTGACTCATCCTAGACTTTCACGCTATGCGCCCGTACTTCGCGGAGTCTTTACATTACATGGACCAAAACTCAGGCTTTAAGCCCCAAAACCTACTGTGGGGGGGTCCACTGCCCAACATATGATCTAAAATTACTTTTGCAATGTAAAAGTTGGCGAATAACAAGGCAAATCTACATAGTAAATGTGTTGGATACATGTTAGTTCAGTAAATAATTACATAAAATACTTTTATTTATTTCCAAAAGAGCTTTATTTAATGAAAATAGAATGTGGTTTATGATATTAATAAAATAATATCTACATATGAATTTCTAAAGCGCATAATACAAATTAATCATGAAACGTAATCGTGTCAATTGGACTATGTCAAATTGGAATTTAAGTAAAACATATATGATTTAAAGTAATATATTTTACAACAATGTTTTTCAATTAAAGATTAATAAAATCAATACTATCCACATTAATAATGATTATTGGTTAGTGGATACCATTAAAATCGATAGTAGTTAAATTTCGTTTCAGAACTTAGATGTCAATTCATGATTTATATGACTTATTTCCTCTAAAACATTATATTTACACCTACTTCCTATAAAAGCAATTTTCCATTGTTCATTTTTTTCTATACTGGTTAGTAGGTTATAGGAAATCGACTTTCTTTGTTGTTCTAAAACTATTAAGTGTTTTAAGGTTTTTCTTTATAATTTTTTTTTTTTTTGCATTTTTATTAACAAAAAATAAATGGCTCAAAGAAACAATGGTAGGAGCATAGAGGAAGAGGTACATGAAGGGAGTGAAGATATCTTAATGCTCACCCGATATATCTTAATGCTTAGGAAACATATTTTAATGTTAATGGATAAAATGTTAGAACTTCAACAAATGATTAGGTGTCTCAAAGATGAACTAGATGCCATAAGAATATTGTCAGAGGAACTCTTGAAAAACATGAACAGATGAATCAGTTCTTGATTTTGGTAGCATAATTAGTGCATTCATTAATGTCCACAAACAATGGTTAATTAGTAAAGAAAATGCTACCAATTTTTTCCACTTGATGAACCAATTTTGAAATTTAGTATATGCTTCAGGCTATGTATTGTAATATTATCGGTAGAGTTAAAGAAAACAAACATATTAGACTATTCTAGATTACATATCTATGTATAAATACAATATGTTTTATAAGTTATATCATAATCTTGGTTATTCAGTTTAGAAACTCGTTTCCACTTTGTATGACAATGACTTATTTAGATAGTTCCTTAAATATTGTATGGAATAACTATTTAAATAGAAAAAATATTGGATTGCTTGACACTATAAACAATAAAACCATGATTGTAAATTAATATCACCAAAAATTGCAATGTAACTTGTTGGGTTGTGTTATATTCTTTCCACGACAAGCCCACGTAGTTAACCGGGGGGTTAGAAGGGGGGCAGGGCTCCCCCTTCATTGCGCCGATGGTGTAGTGGGGGGAGTCATATGGTGTTTGAGGGTTGCAGGTAACCCCACTCTATGGGGTTTTGGGTATCGCCTCGGAAAAGTTTGGTTTTGGACCCTATGTTAGGTTGGGCGGACCTACCTATGGTTTTGTGCTTGATTTTCGCACATGGTTTTGAATGCAATGGTTTTCGGTCCATGGTTTTGGATGTGATGGTTTTCGGTCCATGGTATTTGATGCTTTAGCATGTATAAATATGTATTATAATATTGAAAGGAACATAATGAAAAATCAAGATGGTAGTCCCGGTTTTGGGATCCAGGGGAAAATATCTGTGTATATGTGTTTTATGTGTTATGCTCGCATTGTTTATTTTCTGTTTTTTTAGAATTTGTATGCAGGTAATTTCTATACAGGGTTAAAACCTACATAACCAACTTGTAATATTCCCTAAGTAGGAAATTTGATAAATCAAGAAAACAATTTAAGAAACAAGACTGCAAAAAAAAAAAAAAAATGACATAGCATAGTACAAAATATAGAGCCATACCAAAAATAGTTCATTGGATTATGTTTATGTACAATGTCATACTAACATTTGCATTGGCAGAAGAAATCATCTTATTTATTTGGATGATTACATTAGTAATATTTTTCCCATGAGTATAATATATTGATTGATATTGTGAAATCAAATCCCAAATATTGAGTAAAACGAAAGAGTTGTTTGACAAAAAATAAAAATAAAAATCATTTATTGAATCATAAATTTTGAGGCAATGTGAGGATGCTTGGAAATGCAAGGAGCGAGCGTTGTGTCATTGTCAAATTGCATAGAAAAGTAAACAAAGAAACATGTCATTATATACGTACAACTACGTTTTGATGGTCTATAATAAATGTGTCGTGCATCTCAAAGTTGGTCAAGATTTCAACATCATATGTTTTTTCTGCACAATATTGGTTGTAGGAATTTCTTCGTAGTGCAGATAATACTCTTTCCAGTTCAATGACCCTCAGAATACACTATTTTCTAGTCGTATCACTTGCATTTATGATGCACTTTAAGCAATGAAAATAAAGAAAGTGAGGGTCATGTTTCTAAGCACTGCAATAAAGCATAGTTTTGTTTGTACTTCTAGTAGTCGTAATTGGAGCACTAGATATCGCACATACATGCTTGAATGGGTTCGTATATACGCTAACAAATCTTAGGTATCCTTGGAAATGTTGTAAATTGATATATAAAATAGATGCTTAGTAACATGAAATCAAATTTCTTTTTTATTTTGTGTTCGTTATCCATGTATATTTAAACAATATGATATAAATTATTGTGCATGGTCTTCTTGGTGAGGAAAGAAAGTTTCTTAGACTCCCAACTTTATTTCTATTATTCAATGCACATATGAATGTTGAATATGAATTATGGAAAACTCTTTTTTTTTAACTATATTTTTTAGCAAGATTAGCGGAAAAACATTTTGTTGAAAATTTCTTTGAATTGTAACACATGCGGAAACAAGTTTATCGTGTACTTGAACTTGTTACATATGCAACATTTGTAAAACAATACATGAAAATCGTACAATATATGAAGAGTATTTTTTTCATGAACATTGGGATATACAAACCTACGTATATGTAACTTGATGGACAATAACTTCGTAACAATAAAAATTTCAAATAAAACAAAGCTTACTTTGCATTGTTATGTTCTCCATTGTCATATTTGATTTCCAGTACATATTGCATTGTTTTCTACATTACCAAAATTGCAATAGCTACAATTATGCCTACTGGAAATGCATCATCATTACATGAAATATTTGCCATTGTCATGTTTGGAAAAACTCAGTACTCTACACAAATAGGACACATATCTTCTACACTTCTAAAACTATTTAGATAGATAATTTTCTCATAATCACCACTATCATATTTATGCTTTGGAATAATTTTGAAATATTCAATAGAAACATTGTCATTTGCAAAAATATTTGACTCATATTGTTCTATTAATGATGTTAGCACAAGCAATGCTATTGTCGTTTCCACTTTCTTATATGTTAAGTCTACACACAATATTTCTTTTGACTTATTTTCTTTGTCCAAAAATTCTTTATATGTAGCTAAGACAACACTATGAAAAATATTTCCAATTATATTGTTACTGATATACTTGACCAACAATGGTGTAGACTTAACCTCTTTATTCCTAGTCAAGAGAAATGAACTGAAGTAAATTTTTTGTTTTGTTTTAGGAAAAAAAGAGAGAAAAAGAAATATATAAGAAATCTGATACAAAGTTAATTGAATGTGCACAAAAACACCTATTTCCATATATTTCTTCACTAGTTGTTGTTGTTGTTGTTGTTGTTGTTGGTTTTTGTTTTTTTTTTTGTTTTTTTGTTTTTTTTTGCGATATTTGTTTATGTAGTACCGCTCATTGTTATTTCTACACTGTCGTCGATCTCCACTGTGAGATCATTCAAATTCAATAAAGTTTTCCTGTTCACAAATGTTACACTGAAATCACATCTTAAAAGGGCATTATAATTGAAACTAAGTAAGAATTTCTTAATGAAAACATAACAAGATAAGTCAAAGTCATTAATACTATACAAAAATTCTAGATAAATTTTAGTTTTAGAAAATATAAAAGTTATGCAGAAATGTTCGAAGTAATTTTTTCCTTGTAATTGTTAACCTGGATCCAAATCTCTAAGTGTCGTATGTTTCCTAAAAATTTTAAAATATTTTCTTTTAGTTATAGTACATTAAAAAATATGGCCCAAAAGTGATTGGGGGGAAACACAATTGCACTGGGTAATGAAAATATAATTAAAGTACAATAAATTAAACAAAAAAGTGCCTCTTAAAAGAGTTATCATTGTCCTTAATGGTATATGTTCTGCTTGTATTTATTTTCACTACTATGACAAATGACTTGGATCAAATATACATAAATAATAAAACTAAGAGTTTCTAATTTCATAGCAGGAAAGTACTTCAAAAATAAGAACTATATGATACTAACATATTTTGTTCGAACATGTTTAGTATTATGACATTATATATCATTTGAATTGTATACGTTATTTCCATAGGATTGTATCGTATATTGTATAAACATTCTTAGTACTTGCATTTTGAGCTAATAATGCATCATTTACATGTCAATAATGTTACATGTTTTTCACTTTCGTTCTAAATGATAGTCCCTCACAGTGTGCAACTACCAGAACAATATTGTGCAACCCAGATAAGGATTCTATTTGCAACCAGCTCCTTTGAAAGCTATTTTTACATGCATTCATAACATGTATGCTAAAATTTTCCATGATGAACACCTGTGAATGCTTGTATAGACAACAAAACTAAAATTAGTGGTTAGTATTGTCATGTTAGCATTTAAATATTAAGCATATATATTAGATACTTAAAAAAGTTGGACCAATAAATAGAAAAAATTGTATTAATAATAATAATAATAATAAATTAATTGAAAATCAATGGATGTTGACTATGAATGTTTAAGTTTGATGCCTTAAAAAAAAATCAACGCCACATGTTCCTAGATGCTTAATTTTTTTACATGCTTTTAAATAAATGATTGATTAGTAATGATTAATTTCATCAATTAAATAAAATGTTAAAGCTATAGTTTCAATAATGCCATTAACACTATGGAAGTTTTTAAAAGTAATAGTTATCTATTACTTAGCTACCCAGTTGACGTTAAGCAATAAGCCCTAATTAATAAAAATATTTTCTATACTTGTTCAAAGCTTTTCTTATGCAAATCTTTCAATGTGCAGAAAGCTTCACGCACTAATTTACATGCAAAGCTTCGTATGTTGTTTAAAGACTTTAAAAATGAGTTGGCAATTTTTTTTTAGAACTTTTTAACAATCTGTCTTTGAGACTAAGGCTATTTTTCTCTTTTTTTTAAATTGTTTTTGCCAAGAGTACAATATGCTAAACGAATGTTTAAATATATAAAAAAAATCAGGAAATGCTATTAGAGCGAATCAATGAGATCATCAGTTATTTTTCGTTGGTTTTGACTATGCTATCAGTTCATGATATTGTGAGTGCTCTGAAAATGTGTTATTTCTCTGCTCAATGGTGCTAAGATTGATACATTTGCAAGTCTTTTGCGAAGCCGGAGTAAATGGGGAAAACTAAACAAATGTGAAATTAATATTAATATATATATTTTTTTGCGGAGAATATGATGACATATGTGCGGAAAATGGAAATGGATATCAAATAGTTCTTTTGTGAATTAATTTATCAGGTTATTCCTCGACCAACTGGTTTGAGACTCATTTCCATTACAGTGTGCTTATACGAAGTTGCAACATGGAAATGCATAATTAGTTTTCTTGAATTATGATTTGTAGAGTACTATTTAGTGTTAGATTTTTTATAATGTTCAGAGAAATATGATTTTGTCACAATGTGATAATGTTGAGATTTTTGTGCATCCTCAAATGTTTATTAAACTGTCTTCGATATTCTACACTTCCTTCTTCTCCTTTTTTGTGACATACATTGTTATATTGTTACATTGACAAATGCAAGCGAAAAGAAAATAAATAGATATTCATTGTTTATAACTAAAATATTACCAATAATATTAGCAAAAAATTGTTTAGTGCGAAGTGTAGAGATCTGCACAAAAAATATTTTTCTGCACAATGGACTTCCTACGCATGAAATGTGGATCCCACACTATCTTGATCACTTAATTAGCAGTAGAGGCAGAGACTATGTTGCATTGAAGCTATTGTAGAGGGGATTTCAAATCGATATTATTAGGTTTCATTGTCCTAAGTTCTGACTATGCGGAGGGCCGACTATGTGCCATAGAACATAACTGTATATGGGACTTCATTCGCATAGACGAAATTAATTTTATACTACATTTGCATTTAAAAATTTTGTAGATTTAGCTAATAATGTCAATAGTTAACGTGTCTGTAATGTATTGTTTCTATTTCTTCAGTTAGTGTTTTCCTGTGTAGAAATATAGTCCACCCATATGCATATTTCAAATCATGTTCCGCAAAATCTATTAATAATAAAATAAGATTTGTTCTTGTGCAAAAGTGTTAGCCAAGATTTCAACTTTCATTGTACATAACTCCATGCTGCGTACAATCTATTAATATCAAATTGAAAATGTAATAAATCCAAAAGAGTTGAAACTACATTACAATTAAAACATGCCTCTGCACTTGCATTATTCCACAAAAAATTCACAAATACTTTATTTTCCACATGCATTTTTTCTTTGCATAGCCTCTGCATACAGATAACCACCTCCACACAATTACTTCCATACTCAATAACGCCCTTTGATGAATAATTGGCATTTGAAATTGTTATTAATTGACATGGGTTTCATATATCGTGAGGAGGAAATGATCGTTGCAAAATATGTTCCTAAATAAGAAATAAAAATGATATTTGAACATTTGTTATTTTAATAAACATTTCCCAACACTTTGGGCATAGTGAAATATTTTCACACATGCATTTGTTTTGTGCACACACTTCTTCCAAACAACAAACTCCACACAACTACTTTTGTACTTGTGAAATACATTACTAAATAATAATTAAAAAAGTGATTTGTATATTTATTATTTTAATAAATCTTGTGTAGAGCTTTGTTTGAGAAAAAATTTCACTCTACAAGTAGCTCTGCACACTACTTGATCATACAAGAAATGCTTCATAAACTACTTGAGCAAACTTGATAAGTATGGTAAAGTACTTAACTTTTATTTTTTAATTCCGAACTAAACAATTTCATTCACACTACCAATAAGGCTTTATTACGAACCTAGTCTAATATATACAAAAGAATGGTTATCACTGTAGATTTTTATCCAACTTGACATTATTTAAAACCATTAAAATATTAACTATAAAATCATGATTTTCAAAGCATTGAAATATTAAATATTAAGGTGTATTTTCAAAATTAATACAAAATGCAAAGCTTTGAATCTTTTGTTATGATTTTGAAAGCATTAAAATATTAATATTAACGTACAAGTTGTTACTAATTGAGTTAATCAATAGAACATGAAGGTCCATTCACATTCAAAACTACAAAATGTCTAATGTTGATGCTTATTAATTGTATAATGTTCATTTTTTACTAATAGAGTAATGTTAATACAATGTTAATGCAAAGTGCAGAAGTAGAGTCCAAAGTTTTATTGTATGGAGTATTCTTGTGGCTTTTCTTACCTCTGCATATGGATTTTATGTGAAAATGCGGAGGTTTAAATTATTGAATGACACATCCATCAGGCATAAGCACAAATTTCAGTGAACACCTCTTGCAGAGCTAGTAGAGTTTTTGCACTTTAGCAAAATCAACTTCTTCCGCACCAAAAAAATTGTGAATCAATTATTTAAAGGTCGTGTTATTCACACAGTGAAATATTTGTTTATGGTTATCTTTGTGTAAATAGGCATATGTGTGGAACTATAGATGAATTTCATTGTGTGGAGGAAGCTTTTAAGCTTTCATAGCGCAGACCTCCATACTCCACATAATGAAATCTTCCCGTAAAATGAAAGTTGTTCGTAGAAATATCTATCGATAATTAATTCATTAAAGTTTATGTAGTGCAACACAAGATCAATCAAAATCGAAATCATGTAAAATTGATATATCATTTTCATTTCGAAATACAAAAAAAAACTTCCATTATGTACAATAGACAGATACAAAGAAAACATAATAAAATCTCTTCCTAGAGTATCGTACTCCAGATAGATTTAAAGATATGATGACAATAAACATTATTCATGTTTCATAGAAAACTGAAATATTTTCATGTTTCATTTTATTGGCATATATCTATTTATGACATAATATAGGTGCTCAAAGCATAAGTTTGTAACATTAAGCAATACAATCACAATAAAAAGAACAATATGAAGTTAATATTTCAATCATCATAGCTTTGATTGAAATAAATAAACATAATACCAATGCATAGAATATCAGATGCTAAGAATTAAGAGCTCTAATTCTAAGTTGGAATCACTTGTATTATAATGAAAATTCTCAATTGCTTAGTTCATTGGCTCATTCCCTATGTTATTCTGATATTTTCTCTTTAACTATTTTCTTCTACATCTGAAAAAGGTAAATTCATGAACCGTAATATGCAAAGAGGAAATTGAAAAAGAAAACAAGGAACTGCATTTAGCAACTAAAGGATGTGACATTAGTAAAATTAACAAATTATTATGCTTGAATACTGGTAAACAAGGAACGAATATGCAAATATTTAAGAACAGTTACAATTTGTGGAAGCATATACACTAATTGTTTCACTATCAACTTTCTTCCAAATGCATTCCCTCTTGAAACAATGTCTTCAACCTATCTTGAATGAATTATTTAATTTGTCACATTGTAATGTCTAGCCTCATATGTTGATTGAATAATTGCTTTTCAATCTCCATCACCTCTTCTTGTAACTGAGCAACTAACACATATTTCTTATGTTTAATACTAACAAAGCCAACTAGCCATTTGCCAATTTATTCTGAACTAAAATAAGTTATGTCATCAAATTGTTCTACCATTGAATTTTTTTCTCTTATGTAATTCAAATGTTTGCATATATTTTGCAATCAATTCAAAATTTTATATAATGCATGGGCCATCTAGATCTTGAATAATTTGAATCTCCTTTAGAAACACATCATTTCTCCTATTCTATATGCTCTCACATTCAAAAATAATGTTTTCTAGTGTACAAATTCTTTTGGACTATATAGCTTTTATTTTCCTCATTCGATTAGCATTGGAATCTCTTTGTTTTTCTTGTCTAGATCAGACAACAATTCAATCCTTTGACTAAAATAATTTAATTCATTGTTAATGAAATGCTTGTCTTTGTCAATATTATTTCTCACCAAATCGACAAATTAGTTTTCCTATGCTAACCATAATAGAACATAAACCACCTATCATGCATGTTCAATGATTTCTAACCTCTATCATAAATGAATGACAATATGACATTTGATTGCATTAACTAGTTGCAGATCTCTAATAGATCCATGAAATGTGCTAGTTTTGGGAACTGAATATTCCTAAGTCTGTATTGTAGCTGGAGTTATTAACAAAGGACCTAGATTTAAAGCATTTTCCAACATTTCTATTGTTTCCTTAAGTACTAGGTGGTCTACTTTTTTTTGCTAAATAGACACTACAAGTGACATTTTCGTTAGCTTCATGCAATGTCAAAACACTCATGGCTGCAACTCCATAGATATGAGCATTCGTTTCTGGTGTATCAATAATTTTTTATCATGCATCCTTACTTTTTCAATTTTCAATATTTACCATCCATGTTATAGTTTTCATCTTTTAAAGTGGCAAACTAATCATTGAAAATAGAAAATTCTTTAGCAATTTGCTCCATTATTTTCTAATTTTCATTCAAAGCACCACTAACCCAATCAAGCAACGGAGTTTCGATCTCCTCATTTGATAGCTTGTTTGTTGCTTCTTGTTTGTAAGGGAGTTTTTCATTTTTCCAATTCATTCATGTGCATTTTCTCTAGAATAAATGTTTAAAGAGGCTCGTTTTCATCCCTGGAAACTGATAGCTAACCATGATTCAACTATGAAACTTTAGTATCTTTTCATTTTCTTTAACTTAAAGATGAAGCCAAAGAAGTTTCAGGTATGCAAATAGAAGATTACGCAAGTTTTCCATTTCTTTGTTTACACTCTATTTCAGTGCTAATACTTTCTTCTTCAGTGATTTCTCTAATAGTCATTTCTCCTTCTTAATTATTGCTTGGAGCACATTAACTCTTCTCGCTTTCACTTGAAACTTTCATCGATAGGATCTCGCATTTCATCACACCTAGATGTGCGATAAATAAGCCTTCTAGATCAACATCTCGCCAGTCTTCAACTTGTTTTTTATTAAAATAATGAAAAGACTTCCCAAACTCTGCAAGTTGGCTTTCAATATTCACGGTTACTCACCCAATGGTAAATGGAAAAGAAATAAATTGTTTCTTCTTTTCTTTTCAAATTTAACTTTCCAATCATATTATTGTCTAGAGACTTCGGTAACAAAATAACCATCCACAATAATTCTTCAAAGAAATAGTGGTTTACCTCGAACCCATAAACTCGAATAACTATATTATTTCCTCTTTCTTCATTTATCCCTTTCCCCCATAGGAAACCTTGTGCTTCTCTAGATATTCAACGAGGCTCTCATTCAATTTTCATGCAAATAACTTTCTTTATAAAAATATCTTGAATTTGACAAAAAGCTGAAATATATTCTTGCCTCCATAATATGGGATATCGAAACTACATCAGTTCTTTGTCAAATTAAAATTAGGGTTATGTGGAAATTCAGCAAAATTATGACTTAACAAAAGGGCTATTATCAGATACACCATCATGAAGAATCTACCACTCTTGAACAAATTTATAATTGAAAACATAGTTCATTTGAAATAAGATCAACCCAATTGAATACACAATTTTTTTATATGCATAATGGAGCACATAGAGAATGGATGTTGGAACACTGGTTATATTTTCTTGGCCCATTTAATACACATACAATGAATAGAACTCACTAAACGGTTCTCTAAATGATCTGTAAATGCAAACTTGAAGGTGATGGGAAAATTTTCAAGTAAAATTTATATGTCCTTTAGGCAATGGACCACTTTGAAAAAGTACATAAAATAATGGTTTTAAAACTTATTTAACAACATAAAAATAGAGAAAAATATACCATATCATAAACAAAAGACAACAAAATAATAAAGGAGTTTACCCCTCTCCTGGGCTACATCTCCTGGTTCAGCTTCCAATGTTGGGCCTCTTTCATTAAGTGCTCAAATTTGTGTTTACATGGCTTTATAGTGCTCATAATGTAGTCTGGAACTGTCAAGCACCATTTTCGTATGACGTCGGTGAGATTCCTACCAATTTGGGTGTAATTTGTTGAATGATTTAAATGTCCTCTGAAACCCTATGGTGGAAATTTAGGCCACATGGTCCATGCGGCTGAGCACTAGGGCCAATGACCTGCCCCTGCCATCTTAGCTCCTTAAGGTTCATGTTCATGATCATTTGGTGCCCCATAGGGCTAAGGGCCTAATTAGGGGCCTGCCCTAATCATCAGAGCCCCTTTTTTTACCATGCGTTGGGTCATAGGAAAGGCCATATGGCCTGGATTGGGGCATAACCTTTGCACCCTCTGCCGAGCCCTTCCGTCATGGTCATGTGGTTGACATGTGACTCTCGGATGACCCCCTCACCTTAGTTCCTATTGCCAAGATCTGCCCTGCCTCTACTGGTTGTGGTTACATGGGTTCCAGAACTTTGGGTTGGAGCTAAACCCGAGCCCTCGACTCTCTTATGCCTACAGTCTCGTGGGTTGTAAGGTGACTAGGGGCCAGGGCTTAGCCCCCAGCCCCGTCCCCTGACACAAAAACACTAAAAACTTAAATAAAGGTTTGATCCCATGGTTAATAAGTAACACCCTACAGTCTAGTGGTAAGGCATTGTACTGTGAACTTGGAGGTCATGACTTTGAATCCTATGGAGGCTTGTTCGAACCTCAACCAAAATTTTCCCCACCCCAGGGTGCCACGTGGCAGTTTTTGATTGGGCCATGTGGCACCCAATCATTGGGCCATAAATATTCCATCAACCAATCAGAACTTGCCAACTTGGACCAATCTGGTGAGGCCTCTTAGCAATTTTCCATTAGCCTGTGAGGTACAATCAACTTGCATAGTCGCACTGTCTAGTCAACATATGGATTGCACAGTCAGTAGTCTTGCATCCAACCTGCAAAATTTTTTCCTATTTGGGAAACGATTAGAACGTGATATCGGGATCATATGATATCGATTTTGAGTGATTCAATTTTAATTAGATTTAGGTCGGTGAACTCTATTCTTTAGCACTGGTTTCAAGAACTTTTTAGCACTTTACTGATCCCCTGGATCACTCCTCCCAACTGGAAGCTTTTTGACCTCCAAAAGACTATTTTCAGTCAACAAACAAATTAGGGTATTGTTCCCTCACCCTTCCAATCTTAATACATTTTTCTTTGCTTGGTTTTGTACCTTTGAGCCCCATGAAGTTACTTCATGTTCCTTCTTCCTGAAGTTCTTGTTTTTCTGTTAAGGATAGGATGTTGATGTAATTCTTCAAGATATTCAGGAGATAAAACTTCTATTGAAGAAATATGAACATTCTCTCCTAGATATTCAATCAAAGGAGACTCACCCATTTAAGTTATTTTCACTATGAAGTTTTTCTTTGCCGATGCAAAGCCTTACTTCATGTCCAGCCTAAAAATTGTGGTCAACACTATGTTTATCATGTCTAGCCTCGTACTTGGCTCTACTCTTCACCAAATATGATCGCCACCTCCATGCACCATCCTTCTTCAAAGCCAAAACATTAGGAGGCCCACAAGCAGATGTATTAGAACTAATGTCCTCTTTGTCAAGTAGATCTTGCATCTTGTTCTTGATCTTTGCATTCTCTAACACTACCATCTTGTCCATACCAATGTTGAAAAGTGATGCATCTTGCTGAAATTAAACTTCATGTTGTTTTCCTTTTGTCGGAGACAACACATTAGACTCCTAAAACATATTATCACGTGTTAACAAATTCAACTAAATTAGATTTTAATATTGCATTACATTCTTAGAAGGCTTTAAATTCCTCAACATATTTGTGCTTAATCATTAATAATGAAAAATTCTGACTAGCATTTAAAAACCTCTTCATTTGTCCATCATTCTCAAGAGACAAATTCAACTTCTTGTGATGTTCTCTAACAATATACTCAATCCCATTTTTAAACAAATTATACTTGTTCATATGGCGATGAAAGATGGATTTCCTATCATATAAGTATGTGCTTCCCAAAACAATCCCACATATGTCAAGTGGTACTACATCAAGTTCTACCTCATCAATAAAATTTGCACTGATGGTAAATTTAAGTATGCATTTTCTTGTCAGTTGAAATTTGGCATTGTCACATACCCAACCAAGAGGATAAGGTTTAGGATAAGGAATGGTTTCCAAATTTAGTTTCTTGACAATTTCTTTTGAAATAAGATTTTCTTGTGATCCACTATCAAACAAAGTATCTACTTTGGTATGTTTTTTGATGACTCTAATATGGAAAAGCTTTATTCTTTCTCTTTCATTTTGAGTTTCAATGGGATTTCTAGAAGAACTAGTACTTGCAATAGAATCCTTACCTTTAAATCCTATGGCTATGATTTTTGTTTCATCTTAGGAATCATATCCTAGATCTTGCTGTCTTGTTGCAAGAGAGCTTTTTTTCTCCTTGTTATTAAACTTTCTAGGTCTCATCTTAGGATGAAGTTTCGAACAATGGTCTTCATCATGGCCTTATTTTGAACAATGTTTACATGTGAGTTTTTATCCTTCCTTCTTGATTGAAGCATTATTTTTATCCTTGCCTTTGAACTTCCCTTTTCCTTTGTCTCCATACTTAAATGACTTCTCACTAGTTTCTTCAGAAGCATTCTTCCCTCTTGCTTCTAAATGAGGTGCTTGTACACAAACTTCATCTAGCTTTGCAGGGTTAAACATGAGAATTGTGTGTCTCAAGTGACTATGTAGACCTCCAATATATTTTAGTAGAGTGCCTTGAGAGGATAAATATATACCCAAAATAAGAGCTCTTTTCCTAAATTCTTGAATATAGCTTTGTACTTTTTTACCCTTAGCTTTTCTATTATTTTTCCAATCCATTATAGTTTTTTGCATGTATGCTAATGAATAAAATTGTCTTCTTATTGGAACAACAAAATAATTCCAAGAGGATAAAACCTTACCACTTTTCTTCATGTCCTCTTGAGTTTTGGCCTCCCAACAAATGAGTGTTGCACTTTCCAACCTAAGAGAAGCAAGTTGAATCTTGGTTTCATCATCCTTGATTCTTTGTATCCTGCAATAAACTTCAATATGACGAATTTAGTTATCCAATTTCTCATCATTTACCTCTCCATTGTACATAGGAAATTCAAACTTTATGTCAAGCCTTAACAAAGGAGTTTTTCCATGTCCCTTTGGATGATTTGGAGGTGTTTGTGAAGGGGTAGAAGTAGAAGAAGATGTGGATGAGGATGAGGATGGAGGTGAAGGTGGTGGTTTGTCACCATTTCCTCCATTCCCTTTTGGAGGTTTGTCTCCATTTCTTCCATCTCCTTTTGGAGGTTTTGAGCTCTCTCCTTGCAACCTTGAGTTCATTTCCTCATAAATAACTTTCACCATTTCATACATTTCAAACAAATCTTTTTTGAAAGATATCTCATCTTCAAACATCCCTTCAGGAAGTTCTTCATGTGCCATGACTGGTGAATCTTGAGATTCTGGATTTAAGAGATCTGTGGTCTGTATCTTTATAAGTTACCGGAGAACCCACAGTGTGAACACTTTTATGCCAACGTTTCAAATCCCAATTGGGATCCATCATCAGGACTTTTGAATGATGATAGAAGAAGAATTGCTCAGAAGGTAATAAATAATGATGTGAAAACATTTTTTGGTCAGCAGAGGTCGGCTTGAATGATTAATTTTAATTTTATAAAATTAAAATCATTCACCGTTTATTTTAATTGTTTTTTAATGATTGAATTTAAATTAATTAATATATAATAAAACTAAATAATATAAAAATTAAATATTAAGTATTATATAAACTAATAATTTAAAATATTAATTTAATATATTAATTTATAATTGAATATCAATAAAATTATAATGCTAATAATTTTGATAATTGATTGATATAATTAATAATAATAATTCATAATAATATATTAAATTAATTAATATTAATTGATAATAATATATTATATTAATTAATATTAGATTAAATTAATAATGCACATACTACACATTTACAAGTCCAAGCAACCACAAACTTGGGATGAGAGCCTTCCCTATTTGCAACACAGTTATAATAGAGTTGGATTTAAGAGATCTGTGGTTTGTATCTTTTAAATAAGTTACCAGAGAACCCACAGTTTGAACACTTTTTTGCCAACGTTTCAAATCCCAACTGGGATCCATCATCAGGACATTTGAATGATGATAGAAGAGGAACTGCTTAGAAGGTAATAAATAATGATGTGAAAACATTTTTTGATCAGCAGAGGTCGGCTTGAATGATTAATTTTAATTAATTTAATTAATTAATCATTTAGTTGTTTATTTTTGCTGAGGATAATAATATATTAATTAATTAATTGTTTTAATAAATGTATTAAATCAATCAATATTAATATTAAACTAATTAATATTAATATTAAATTAATTAATATTAAAATTAAAATAATTAAATTAATATATTAATTTAATAAGGATTAGTTAATGTTAATTAATATTGATAAATTAAATTAACTAATCTAGATATTAATATATTAATATTAATATATTAAATTGGTTAGTATTAATATATTGATTAATTATTATTAATATCTTAATTTAATTAATATTAATAAATTAAAATTGAAGATAATTGAAAGAATATGGTTTAAATTTTTATTATTAATGATAATAAATAATATATTAATTGATTGTTATAATTTAATTAAATATATGAAATTAATTAATGATAAATTAATTATAATATATATTAAAATTAATTAATAGTATATTAAATAAATTAATATTAAGTATTTAATTAAATTAATTAATCATTATTAATATCAGATAAATTAAATAATTAATAATGATGATTATTTCTACTATATTTACTATATTAGATAATTAATATTTATTAAAGATTAAATTAGTTAATATTAATAATACTTAGTAAGTTAATTAATATTTAATTTATTAATATATTAAAATAATTGATTTATTTATTTATTTTTATTTTTATAATTATTATTTATTTAATGATAAGGGTAAAGGATATGTTATACTTGGGATGTGTTGGCGATCCTGATTTCCCTGATTAAGGGGAGCCAACTCCTGCTAATCTCCAAGCCATTGTCTCTGTTCAGATTATGAGGGTGCTTGATAATTTCGAGTGCTTCTCTGATCTTTCGTCTATGATGCTGCTCTTCCCTTGCGACAATTGAGGCGCTTTCCAAGCAGATATGGTGTTTTGTTTTCGAGGAGTGCTCTGCCAAGGCTGAAGTACGAGACCTTTCATTCCTAATATCGGCACCGTGCTCCTTGAGCCTTGTCTGTAGGGAGCGACCTGTTTCACCAATGTAGCTTTTTCCACATGAACAATCTATTTTATAGACTCCTTTAAGCTGATGTTTGTCAATATCATCTTTTACAGACCTCATACCTTGCCTGATCGTTCCCGGTGCTGAGAAATGTGTGATAATGTTTTTCTTCTTTAGTATTTTAGCGATTTTGTCTGTAACTCCATGGATATAAGGTAGAAATACCTTACCACACTGAGGTTGGTCTTGGGCCTTAGGTTCATGAGACAACAACCTCCTCTCAGCTTTCTCTATGGCTCTTTTAATCTCCTGTTCCTTGTAGCCTATACTTTTAAAGGTTGCGACTAAATGATTCTTTTCTTCATTAAGATGCTCAGAGTCAGAAATTCGAAGGGCTCTGATAGCAAGAGTGTTTAGAACCCCAAACTTTTGAGCCAGGTGATGGTGGGAATCCGCATGGAGGTAACTTTCAGTGTGGGTTACCTTCCTAAATACCTTATGCCCTAGAGAACCATCCTCTTTTCTGATGATGAGAACATCTAAAAATGGGATGCTCATGTTTTCTTCAAGTTCCATAGTGAATTTTATTTCTGGAGAGATAGAATTTAGGTGCATGAAAAACTTGTCTAGTTCTGCTTTGCCATGAGTCCATTTTATATTGGTATCATCGACAAATCGCTTCCACCAGGCTGGTTTTAAGGGTTATGATTCAAGGGCTTTCTTTTCAAAGTATTCCATGTAAAGGTTGGCCACGATTGGCGAAAGGGGTGATCCCATTGCTACACCAGATGTCTGCTCATAGAATATTCCTTGGAAGGTGAACACAGTTGACCTCAAGCAGATTTCAGCCAATTTTGCAGTCCCTGGATCAGTAACATCTTTTATAGCCTGAATGGCTTCATTAAGAGGAATCTTGGTGAATAAGGATACTACGTCAAAGCTCACAAGAATGTCATCACGTTCTATCTTCTCATTTTTAATAAGATTCACAAAAATGTGGGAGTCTTTGATGAAGGAATCAGTATTTCCGACAAGGGGCTTAAGAATTTTAGCAACATACTTAGCAAGCTCATAGGTTGGGGAGCCAATAGTATTAACAATTGGTCTAAGAGGCACTCCTTCTTTATGGATCTTGGGTAAACCATAAATTCTTAGGATAGTTTCACAAGAAGGGATTAGTTTCTTTTTCAATTTATCATCAAGGTTGGAATCTGAGATGATCTTTTTTACCTCTTTCATAATCTTGGGGATGGGATTACTTCTCAACTTCTTATAACTGCCACATTTTAGGTGTTCATTCATTTTGCATACATAGTCTTCTTTATCCAGGATGACTGCTGCTCCTCCTTTATCTGCCTTAAGAACCACAATCTTGTCATTGTTCCGCAAGGATTTGAAGGCTCTTTGCTCTTCCTTACTTAAGTTTCTTTTGGGAGTTTTGGCTTTCCTCATAATGAGAGAAAATTCCTATCTTAATGATTCTTTGTCTTCTAAAGGAAGGTTATTAATACCCTCCTCTATGCTACAAATCATCTTCTCAATAGGGAGGTTTTTAGGAGTAACTGCAAACCCCATGCCTCTGCTGAGGACATTAATGATTTCAGGCTCTAACTCCTGGGAAGACAGATTGACAACTTTTCTTCTTAATTTTGTCTCACAAGGGTTCGCTGAGGCCTGACTTTTTTCTTCATTATGGTCTTTAAAGTTACACTTTCTGCTTTCTAAACCAAGATCCTGCCCATTATTATTTGCGCTGAGGGAATTATCCTTGTTGTTCTTCTTAAAACCGATATTAGGGTTACCCTTCCCACTGTCTGCATCATAATTCTCTGCGTTATCACTGGCTCAATATGCGTTATTATTATTAGAACCTCTGGCTATACCTGCGCTATCATTAATTTTCATAACGTTATCCTTTGAACCTTCTGCGTTAACAAAACCATCGGCACCTGTGTTAACGTTAATCTGGTTGCCATTCATTGAAACTTCTGCGTTAATGTTATTAAAACTCTTGGCACCTGCGTTAATGTTATTAAAACCATTGGCAACTATGTTAATGTTATCCTCTTCTGCGTTAAAAAAACCATCGACACCTGCGTTAACGTTAATCTGGTTGCCATTCATTGAAATTTCTGCGTTAATGTTATTAAAATTGTTGGAAATTGTGTTAACGTTATTAAAACCCATGGCACCTGCGTTAACGTTAATCTGGATGTTCTTTGAACCTTCCGTGTTAGCGTTGATCCGGATGTTATCCTTTATATCTCCTGTGCCCACTTCTGTGCTCTGCGTATTGAGGTTTTGAACGCTGTCCAGCCCGCTGTTTATGTCAATATCCTTAGCTCTAACGCTGTCCAACCTGGTCTTTATGTTATACATAATGCTGTTTATACAACAGCCATCGTGTGAAATATTATCAGCGTTGTCAGAATCTTGGGCGATGTTATCACATTTGCTCCTGCTCAATAAATTGGACAATTTCTTGGGCTGCCTTGCCTGAGCAATCTGTCCCTCATTATCAGCTTTCAGAGTAATCCTGGAATCAATAGTCGACCAGAGATTTTTGTTGATGCTGTTAGCTAGTTTAAGGTGGGTTGAGAGAGCCAAGCGTCCAAGATTTTCAAGAGAAGCCCTAACCCTTTTAATTTTTGACTGAATTAGAGAGAAGCTTAGTTGTAAAAATGCCTTGCTATTATATCTGTTCTGCAATCTATGCTTGACTTGTGCAAATGGAGGAATGAGATTATTGTCCCTACAGTTTTTAAGAAAATGAAGATCGACAACTCTTCTTGCTATCCTCACTCAAAGTTTTTCGAGTAAAAGGATTTCACTCCAAATATCCCCTCCGTATAGGGACAAGATTCTGGATTTAAGAGATCTGTGGTTTGTATCTTTTGGATCAGTTACCGGAGAACCCACAGTATGAACATTTTTATGCCAACGTTTCAAATCCCAACTGGGATCCATCATCAGGACTTATGAATGATGATAGAAGAAGAGCTGCTTAGAAGGTTGACCATTTTAGCTATGGATTACCAACCATAGTAGCAATGGTTTACCATCTTTGAGCTACTTTAACCATAATTAAATATGGTTTCATTGTTAAGAAAATTTATATTAAAAATTAAATATTGAAAAAACTTAAATATTAAATATTAAACATACTTTTAACCTATGTTTAATTGCAAAGGTTAACTATGTTTGACTATGTCAACATGTTGACTTTGTGTATGTCAAGCATGATGTCTATAGTTAACTTTAGGAGTGTTGGACATAATGCTCATTGTTAGTCATGGTTGAACATGGATGTTCAGGTTGACTATGATCAACCAAGTCAATCATGACTGACATGTGTTAATGTTTATATTAATATATTAAAGTATAGTTTAATATCTTAATTTGTAGATTAGTATATCATTGATATGTTATTATGTGTAGATAAATATATTAGTAATGTGTTAATTTATATATTAATGTATTACGTATATTTATTAATATATTATTACAAATTTATTGAGGTTCAAAATAATATTATTAAATTAGTAATAAAGTTATTGAACTTGAATATTAATATTAAATCTCTACCATATAAGCTTATGAGTCTATATCAATCATGTTTACTAATGTGGTTATGCATGTGATTGATATACATATCAACCACATTTATTAATATAGTTGTGCTAATTTATAAATAAATGTATTAAATATAGTTATTAATGTATTATTATAAATTTATTGAGATTTAAATAATATTTAAATTATTAAACTTTAATATTAATATTAATATTAACCTTCAAAATTAAGGAATATATTGAGTCACACTGTTGAGTGGCTTTATCCACGAGGTGTCCTAGATTCGTACTTTCTAGCAGAGCATTTCAAATATATCTAAGGTATGCTAGTGATTATTGTTCTTTCATAATTTATTTATTATTTATTATTATTATTATTATTTATTATTATTTATTTATTATTTATTTATTTATTTATTTATTTTGACGTGGTCATCACACGTGAATTCTATTCATGATAGTGCATAAAATCACGGTGAAGGTGGAATTAAATTGCAAAAAATGAAAATGAAGAGCCATGGAGATGATCGCAGGGGTTGAAGTCTTAGTTTATTTATTATTTGCTGGAAATGTGTCATAAAATCTAAACTAAATTTTACTAATTTTTACAATATTTTCCTAAATTTGACTTGGTCTATGAATCCATTGTAGGGTTAGAATATATAATGGTTTATGACAAGAATAGTTAGGTCTTGATAACCTTGTCAATAGTCTCAAAACATTTGGATATGCCAAATTGGTGAGCGTCAAGATTACAAAAGAGCCACAGAAGAAACCTATTGAGTTTTCTTATCTTCATCGCATATGTATTTCAATCAGTTTTGAACCCTAAATCAATGGGTGGTTTCTCTCCATGTAGTGTTTCTAGTTCAGGGTTAGGCATATTTCAATGTTTTTTCATCTTGACATGCTTTCAATGCCTCTGATGAGATTGAATCTATTGATCATGGCGAATAATGTTCATCATCGAAGAATTTCCAATGAGAAGACCATGAAGTTGCAAATCTATCTAATAAATCATCTAATTTCATTAACCCTAAAATATACAAAAATTCTTAATGTAGGATAAGACATTATTGTTAGCGAATGAATGAAAGGACTTACTAAGATTGATTTGCCAACGACAATACATAATCCTTCTTGCATCCATTGTTGATTGTGTAGCCCTATGTAGTGCAGTCACAGGGAAATTTTCCTTTGGCAGTTAGGAATGGTGGTCTAATAGCACTGTTGGGTAGCCCAGTTGGTTGATGTTGGAAACTACTCCATTAGGGTTATGGTGTGTTATGTAATCAGTTACTAAAGTCCAAAAAAACTTGGAAAATAAATCCAATAGTTTCAACATTGTATTTAGATCTAAAATATTATTAATACAAATTGAGTTCATTTTTCCAATAAGTGGTTCCAAAAGTGTTATCAAAGCCAGTTATATCTTCCTTGTTGATTAACTTGAGCCACTAGTTTTGTGTCCTTCCTACTTTCTCAGACTTTGGTTTGAAAAACCTCATGCATTCCCATTAGTTTTGCATGTTAATTATTATGAATCTTTTCGCATAATGGGTTTTCAATTGTGCTAACAACATGATAACAATTTTGGTGTAATGGCCCTCAGTTGTTGCTAGAGCATAGGTTGTTTATGGCTATGCAAGAAGATATCATATTTAGGAAAAGAATTGTGAAGTGTACAAGAAACATTGAAGGCCACAACATTGAGACTCGACTTGTTGGAACAAAGCATGTGAGAAACATCGTTGAATATAGGATGTCACCTTCATGAGGCTCACCAAAGACTGCTTTTGTAACTAACTTCATTGCGTCATAATTATCACCAAGGGCCAATTTGATGTTGCTAGTAGATTATTCATGAATACCTAATTAAATCTCTTGGTTCTTGTCCTAGTCAACAACAATTGTGAACAACACTTTGTGGAAAGGTTTCTCTCAAGAACCAAATTTTATTATTCATCAACAGAACATCTGCGATGGTAAATGTATTCATTTTCTTGCTCTCTAATTCTCAAGATTTATTGAACTATTACTCCATGCAAAGTTATTTTTCCTAAGGAATATTGGACTAAAATGTGTTAAGCCCCACCGAGGGTAGTCATAGATAACCCCAAGTGAGGGTTAATCAACGCAAGGTCAGAGGCACTTAGAAGCTTCAAATATTCATCAATTAAGATTTATCAAGTGAGCTTGAGCCACAACCTGAACATGAGCCAACTATCAGATTCTAGAGCTAGAGTCAGCCATAGCTAGATTTAGATTTGTAGCCAGAGACAGATTCATGCTCCATGAGCATGCTTTTTTGGTTGGTGGTCTACCTTAAACTAACACTTGTAGAAGATTTTGATTTCTGCTAATGTTTGTGGTCATCTTCAAACCATTATTAGTGAGCACTTCCACTAGTAGAAGACTTCAACTTCTAGCTATATTTGGAGTTGTTCCAAGAACTTCTTTGAGCTTTAGTTCCAGAGTTGGTGGTTAGCCTTAAACCACCATCAATTGAGACCTCGAGTTCTCCCACCTTTTTTTTTTGTTTTGGTTAGTGGTTTTTTTATTGAACCATCATTTCAAAGAGCACATTCAGTTATTGGTTTTCATGTATTCTTTCATTTTAGCTATCTTCTTGGACTCTCATATACACCCCTTCTGATTAAGGGGAGGGATGTTGGAAACCTAATCTGTTAAGGTTATTGTGTGTTATGTAATTAGTTACTAAATTACAAGAAACTCTGGAAACTGAATCTAATTGTTTCAACATTGTATTTATATGTACAATATTCTTATTATGAATTGAATTCATTCTTCCAATAAGTGATTCCAACGGTTGAAGCCTCCAACAATTTATTGGTGCTCTATCATGAGACGCGGCTTCAATTCCTTTTGGGTCCATCAGGGTCAAACTCCCTGTGCTAGAATCTACTAGGAAAAGATTTTGGCCCCTCTAGGAGTGTTACCTAGATAGAGCACCAATCCACTACCATTTTTAACTACATAAATTTAAAAATCCACTACAATTTTTACTACGAACAAATATACACGTGCATCGTGTAAATTCGACTACAAATATTATTAACAAGCAGGCTTCAACCATATTTCATAGTATCATCCTCCCTCATACCAAAGGATAGAAGAGATCTACATATAACTTCCGTATACAAATCAAAACCAAAACTAAGCACCTTGCACTTCTAATATTTGAGAATCGAATCTATGGGGCAAATGAAACAATGAATGGTATAGACTCTAAAACTAAGCACCTTTCACTTATTGTATTTGATGAGTCAAATCTATGGTGTGAATGAAACAATGAATAGGATAGATTTTTTTTTTGTGTAATTTATGCTACTTCTATTATTATAAAAAAGGGTTACAAAAAGTTTACATCTGCCATGCTGAGATGGTTACAACTGGACAATAACACTGGAAAAAGAAGCTACCATAACACCGACCATGACTGAAAAACTAAGAGACTGAAAGACTGTAAGAATGTCAATTGAACACATACCGGTACCCATTGAAATCCAGACTGCTAGACACATGCCAAAACTCCCTATCCCGGCCTTTGCGAGGCGATACATACAGACATTGATATACCAACAGACATAGATACATATATAAACTCACTGCAACTTGAACCGACCCAAAATGAACAAGACTGTCCCACAACAAACACTGCACACTATGGCAACCGAGCACACAACCTAAAACCACAGAAGCGACCTCCAAAACATCAAGGCGGCTACTCAAGCATCCACGGAGGTGGACGGCTGCTCCTCCACAATTTTGCAACCATACTAATCGGACGCACTCGAATCTATGTAAGGGGTATCATCCTTTGCAAGCTCGCTTGGTCCCGCCACCGCACCCGAGGCTTTCGCAGGCTGCAATCTTGGACATTGAACAGGAGAAGGTGGCCGTGGCTCCGCAGGGACCTCTGGAGAGGCTGCGTGTTCACACTTCTCAATCCGCACCAATACAAAATAAGTGGCATTATCCAGGGAGGATGGGAACCTGAAGCGGGTTGAGGGGTGAGTGTTGTGCATGCATGCAGCTGCCCGCCCTTGGTCTCTTCCTCTGCCTCGGCCCTGCCTAGCCCCATGGGAGCTGACTTCTTCAGAGGGGGAATCCAATGAGGGTGAGGAGCGCTGAGGGGAAGCTCTTCCTCTTGCGCCTCCCCTATACCCACCCCTGCAACTGTTGAGGCGGAGCCGTTCACGCGGCATCCTGGAGCGACGCTGCACAAAAGGCTACACAGAAAACTAGTTTTCCCCTCGCCACGGTTCACAAAGAACCAATTGACCTTGTCCAGAGGCGGAATAATGCACAGAAGCATGAAAGGCGACGAATAAACCTTTGAAAAAATGCATAGGGGCGGGGCGAAACTTACCACCGAGAACTGAACCGGAGAATCTCCCTGAGCGCCGAGGGGCGCAATGCAAATAGAGACTAGAGAAAACTGAAGCTGGCAGACGAGAGAGCTTGGGCGCCTCAAGGTAGAGACCAAGGCCTTCTGAGCAGAGGGCCGAGGTCTGAACCTTAGCAACCGCAACAAAGGCTCAATCATCAGCGTTAACGCGCAGGAACAAATCATCAACAACCAAATAAAACAATGAATAGACCTCAGAGGCTGCCTACCTAGTAGAGGCTGGCTCTTAAAGACCCATGGATCGACATTCCAGACGCTGAACATCCCAACGCAGGCCGACTGCACACAGAGCACCGGAGAGGCGAAGCGAATGACAGAAATAGAGCAGCTAACGGCAAGTTGCAGTCCCGTAATAAGAGTTGCATTGATAATATCCGGACGTGGGTGGCAGGCCCGAAGATTGCCTCGACATCTGGCGGATCTGGGTGGCCACTTTCCAAGTGGGGATGCTGCCCTCGCATTAATACCCCATTTAATCACCCGCAGCCGGGGATTGAATGTCCTGAATTGCCAAAGAGTGGCATTCCTGTTGGAGTTGAATATCCTCTGAATCATTGAGAGTTCCTGAGTAGGGAGGGCGATTCAGGTCAACTCCTTGGTTGGCCAGTCGATCTGCTACCTTGTTGGAGGAATGCTTGACATGCTTAAAAATGATGCTGTTGGGACTCCTGAGCCTTTCCTCCAATGTTTCGAGCCTGCTGAGCAATCTCCAACTGGAGGAAATTTTGGCAGCTGAGGTTCCTGCTTGAATTCGAGTTGCTGCATTGATGAGGATCAGGGAGTCTCCCTCTGCTTCTAGCGGGTAGTACCCGTGTTGATCAGCAACGCATATTCCTTTCCATAAGCCTTCCATTTTGGCGACGTTATTAGTGTCTTTGCCTATCGAACCATAGACTATGTGCTGGACTATACCTCTATCATTTCTAATTACTCCTCCATAACCGGCTGGTCCTGGATTCCCTTTAGTTGCACCATCGAAGTTCAATTTGAAAGAGGATATGGCTAGGGGGGACCAATGCACAGGGGAGACGAACTTGGGAGAGGGTCTGGAGAGATCAGAGGGGGCACAGGATAGCTTAAGATCCCAAGATTTCCAGATGAACTGCTCTTGAGGGGAGGTTGGCCAATCGATTTCTTGCCATGATCGAAGCGCCAGGGTTTCTTGAATATTTTGCTTAAAGAGAAGCCAAAGGATTTCATAAGGAAGATTACTATTGTTGAAGACTCTGTTGTTTCGTTCCTTCCATAGGGTCCAATAAAGAAACCCTGGAACGAGATTCCATAAATAATTCAGAATGGGGCTTTGATACGGAAGCTTGGGCCAGGTTCTCAGCATGTTTGCTATGTCCCCCTGATGGTTTCCTATTCTCTGATTACATCGGTCGATTTGCTCCCAAAGCTGAGCCGCAAGGGGGCAGGTCTCCATGAGATGCAGAATGGACTCCGATTGGAGAGAGCAGTTTGGGCATCTTGAGGGGCCAATGAAGCCCCTTCTTTGCAAATTGTCCCAGGTGAGGATGCGCTTTTTGCTTAAGAGCCATAGAAAGGTAGAAACCTTAGGCCAGAGTTTGGACTGCCAGATGTTATTCCATAGCTGATCTCTATCGATGTGGCCTTGCGCATAACGCAAAGTATAAGCTTCTTTGGTAGTGAAGGTCCCTTTTGTCAAATTCTTCCACCTCAGTTTGTCCTGCTGGTTTAACTGCTTGATTTTCCTGTGACTTAGCTCTTGTTCAATGTCTGCGAAGGTCTCGCCATGCCAATCTGCCTGCCAAGAGCTTGCGGGCTTCCACTGTTGGTAATCTTGAGTCTCTTGCTGCTGCCAGAACTGAGAAACATTAAAAAGATTGGTGCGCTGCATATGAGTCTGCCAGAGGGGTTTATGGAAAATTGAGGCTAGTTTTGGGAGCTACTGCCAGGAGTCCTCCCAAAAACGCGCCGAATTCCCCGAGTGAACTTCCCAAAAGCTGTTCTCCTGGATGAAGGCACTATGAATTTTTGCTGCATTCCAAATCATGGAGCCTGAGATACTTGGATTGATTCTGATTAGCTCATCCCAATGACTTCCAGGTGCATATTTGGCTTGCCAGAGCTTTGCCCAAGGAATGTGTGGTTTTACTAACCAATTCCACCAAACTCTTGCTCCCATGGTGTAGTTGCTATGAAGGGGATCCCGAAGGCCTAGTCCGCCATTGGATTTCAGTTGGCAGACTTCTATCCATTTAACAAGGGCCCATTTCCTGTTGAGCCCTGTAGATCCCCACAGAAAATTCCTTTGAAGGTTACGAATTGCTTTGACGACCCATTTGGGAGCAGCTAGTATAGCAAAGAGATAAAGAGGCATAGCTTGGAGAACGGATTTAAGCAGAATGAGTCGACTGGCTATGTTGAGCGATTTGTAGGTCCAGGAGGAAATTCTAGCTTCCAATTTGTCCAGAAGCATACACCAAGACGCATGCTTGAGAGCAGATGCCATTAAGGGGGCGCCCAAGTATTTGGATGGAAGCGTAGCAATGGAGAATCCAAGGATGCGAGCAACATTTCTTTGAGTGGAGACAGGGGTGTTGAAGAAGAAGAGATGGGATTTGGATGCATTGATCGAGGTTCCAGAGGCTTCAGAGAATAGCTCAAGCAATGCTTTAAAGGTTTTGGCTTCGGAAGACGAAGGATGACCAAAGAGCATCGTGTCATCAACAAACTGTTGATGGGATAAGGGGGGTAGTCCATGAAGTGCAATGCCTTTGATCGCATGAGAGGAAACAACATGATGAAGGAGACAACTAAGTCCTTCTGCCATAAGAACAAAGATGAAGGGGGAGAGGGGGTCCCCTTGACGTATGCCTCGCGATGAGCAGAAGGGCGGAGACGGCGAGCCATTGAGAAGAACTGAGAATCATAGAGATGAGATGAGATTCATAATCCAGCGGGTCCAGGTAGCATTGAAGCCGAAGGCTAGCAACATTTGATGAATATATTCCCAACTGAGCTTGTCAAAAGCTTTGGAAAGATCAAGCTTCATTATCATGCCTGGTTTTTTGAGGATTTTTAAGGAGTGGATCACCTCATTGGATAGGATAATGCTGTCCATTATCTGGCGCCCCTCGACGTATCCCGTATGTTCCGGAAGGATGAGAAGAGGCATAAGAGGTTTGAGCCTATTTGCCACCACTTTGGAGATAAGTTTATAGATTACATTACAGAGGGCAATCGACCTAAATTTTTCAGGCGTATTTGCTTCTTCCCCCTTGGGAACCAGAGAAATGAAGGTGGAATTGAGGGAGGGTAGGAGCCAGTGCATAGAGCAAGATTCTTCCACCAATTCCCAAACTTCGGTACTGATTAATTCCTAGAACTCATGAAAGAAATTGGAGGTGAAACCATCAAGTCCAAGAGCCTTACCATCTTTTAGCTGAGCCATTACTTCTTCTACCTCTTGCATGGAAACTGGTTTTAGTAAATTTTGATTGTGGTCTTCCGTGATTAGCTTGGGGATGTGTTGTGTGACCGCTCTGATAGCTGCTGATCTACTCCGTGTTTGTTCTTTGAGAGCTTCCTGGAAGTAATCCTTGAGTTCCTTTTCCATGTCTTCATACTTTTCTAATTTCTCCCCTTGACTATTATTAATGAAAGCAATATTGTTGTGCATTCGTCGTTGAACAATGGAACGATGAAAGAATTTTGTATTCTTTTCCCCTTCCTTTAGCCATCTTATTCTAGACTTTTGGCACCAAAGGATTTCCTCTTGTAACCTTCGAGCCTCTAATTCTGTCCAGAGGGATTGCTCCTTGTTTGCAAGTTCTTCTGTTCTGCCCTCTAGGATAATGGCTTGCTGAAGCGTACACATATTCTGCTCCAATTTTTGCCGGGAGTCCATAATGTTCCCAAATTGGGTTTTGTTCCAGACTTTAAGCACTTGCTTGAGGTGTCTAAGTTTCTATTGGAATTGGAACATCTTTGCACCTGCTGGGGGGGAAAAGGATCTCCATGCCGCTCGAACCACCTCTTTAAAGTTGGGATGAATGGACCAGAAGGCTTCGAAGCGGAAAGGCCGATTGCAGTGTTTACCCAGTCGTGTCCATTACACCATTATGGGCCAGTGATCCGAGCCGCCTTGAGGTAAAATGGAGGCGTGAAAATCTCCTCCCAGATGAATAGCATTATCTGAAATGAGAAAACGGTCAAGCCGAGAAGCAATATTATGTACACCCCTGCGCTTGTTTGTCCAAGTGTATGTACCATTAGATGTTTGGATGTCTATGAGCTGATTGCTTTGAATGAAATCTTTGAACCCTGAGCTGTCATCTTCTAGCTTCTTGCGCCCTCCTTTTTTTCCCCTAAATTACTGATTATATTGAAATCTCCCCCGCTAATCCATATAGGGAATTTCCTAGAAGAGTTCAAATCTGTTAACGTGTCCAACACTTCTAATTTGTGATGTGAATCTTGCGGAAAGTAAGTGTTTGTGAGAAGACCGTGCAAATCCGTCCCAATGAGTTGAAAAGCTTGAATGAAATGATGAGTGGCATGAAAATCTTGAAGCATAAGGATATGCGGGTTCCATACTATTGATAACCCACCTGATGCTTCGACTGCGTCCACTGAAACTGATCGACTGCCGCTCCAGGCTTTGTTGAGGATCCTTTCGAGGGCCGTATAAGTACTTTTTGTTTCTTGTAGAAAAACCACAACTGGTTTCTCTAACTGTATCATGTTTTTTAACATTCTGTGTTTTGAGGGACTGTTGAGCCCACGCATGTTCCAGGATATGAGCTTCATGAGGAACAATGGGGTTGGGGCTTGTAAAACTTCGTCAATTTCGGGAATCTCCCTGATTCCATTAAGATTTCTCCTAGAATGATGGTACTTTGCAGATTGGTTTTGTGTCCTCTCTTCTTTGTCTCTTTTAATATTTTCTTTCCATCCCATGGACTACCTGCCTGTATACCAAGGCATTTGTTGTGTTGAGCTTTGATTAGTACTCCTTCTAGTTTATCTATTTCCCAAGGGGGAATTGAATTATATTCTTTTTGCTTGCATGCAGCTTCAAGTTTGAGAATATCCAGTCCATCCAGACTTACATTCTTTGGGTCTTCCTCCATATTAATAGGGGTACTCTGAAGATCTTCTGTGACCCCCTCTTCCAGACTGAGTGCTAAAGCTGCATCGAGATCCATGGCCGAGGGTTGCATGTCAGCGTCTAGAGCCGGCATTTTTGAATTCGAGGAGAGAGGGAAACTGAAGGGCGCGGAGGAGGATGGATCCAGGGGATTTTTGAGATCCTGAGAGGAGGACGGTCGATGTAGGGAGGCTTGAGGGTCTTTCGGCAAACTGTTTTAGGGATCCAGAGGGGTGAGGATTTGAAATCTATTATGGGATTCAGCCTTCTTGGGACTGGAGGGAGCAACAATATGTTTTTTGGCATGCCTGCGGCGATTGGGCACTTTAGTGAAACCTTCAGAGTCTTTATTAGCCTCGTTAGCAGAAGATTTGAGCTGAATAGTCAGTGGACAATCCCTAAAAAGATGGCCATGTTCATGGCATTTGCGACATCGAAAAGGGATATGTTCATAATCTAGAGGTTGAATCCATTCAAAATCATCATGGTAGAGACTTACCGAGTCTGCAAGGGTCTTCTTTATATGCATCTGGACGCAGATCCTATCATAGGAGGTGAATCTTCTATTTTTGGTTTCCTCTGCAACTTTGATGAAGGTGCCAATGCGATCTCCGATGTCCTTTAAAGTTTATTCTCTTCAGTACTCCGAAGGAAGGGAATACATGCGAATCCAGACTGGAGCGTGACTGAGATCTTCTGTGTCTGGATTGAACCTGGGTTTCCAATCACGCAGGAAGAGACCTGCTGAGTTGAAGAAATAGGGTCCGCCTTCAAATATTTGGGTTTTATCCTCCAGGCAGTTGAATATTGCAGTGAGAAGCCTTTGGGGCCTAGTAGCAGTGAGACTTGTCCTTTGGGCTTCCATTTAGAGGTGATCCATCTGTGTAGGGCTTTTTCCATTGGCCAGAAGCCAAGAAATTTTCCAATGAGTGCGTGATCTTTCATGTATTGTATTTCGCCATTGATTCGGTGACTGGGTAGCTCAACTTTGATTCGTTCTGTGGCTTTTGGGATGCAGGTTGCCAAAGTCGCCTTTGGTTGTGACGCCCTTGGTACGTTTGCCTCCTCATCGCCCGTGATTGTATGTTGCACTGATGCATCAGGCTGTGCAGAGCTTTGATCTTGGCCTGTGGAGGAACCTGGGGGAAATGGGGGAGTCAAGGTAGCGCCGCCGTTCGCTGAATGATCGTTTGAAGGAGGGGGGGAAAGGATCTTACCCCTCCTGCCGGGGAGGACATGATGTGATGCGTAGCAAAAGCCCGAAGACGTATCTGCTAGCAACTCTGTGATGTAAGTTGCTCTAAGGTGCAGGGGGCGCAGGGGCGCAGACTTGAGCATTGGCTGCAGAGTACAGAGCTCAGAGCCTAGGGTTCGCAAAAAAAGTCCCAATAGGATAGAAATATTGAAATGTATGGAAGAAAACAAATGAAACAAAGAAATGAACATACAATTTGAGGAATAGAGATATTCAATTTAATTTAGAAACCAAAGAGAGAAAATATCCAAGAGTGGAATTACAAATAAACTTCACCCCTAAATGTGTTACTAATAATGTGTTATAAATGTAGAATATTTGATGGAGGTTAAATGCTCACCATCCACCTATTTAGATGAAAAATATTAGGTAGAGGTTAAATCCTCACCATCCATCTATGTTTTTGGAAAATTTTAAAATCTAGTTGACTTATTCAATATAGGCCATCAATTGGCTAATTATAATTTGCTATATTAAAATTTCTATGCTTTTTAAATATTATAAGTTTTCCATACATATATATATATATATTATATACCATTCCCAAATTCTCATATCTATTTTATTGTTACATATATTGTATTTATTTTTTAAAAATACTATGGTATTATAGCCATTGCCAAATAAGATATCAACTTAGTAATTGTTTTTAAAGTATTATTGTTTTATATAAGTAATGAAAAAATTAATCTATTATTTTAAGAGGGTCACATTTTTATATTGATAGTCAAATTCATGTATTATTTTTGTTATAGATCAAATTTGCATCTTCATAAAGATTTACCTCTTCATTAAGTTTAATGGAAACAATGATTTATTCCCTAGTTCTTCTATACATTAAGCTTGGTGAATACACATGTAGAATAGTTATAGATATAGGAGAATAGATGTGAGAATACTGTGATTTGTTGGGTATGATACCCTGATTTGTTGGGTCTAAGTGGGACCATAAAAAGCCATCACACTAATTGAATCAAAAATCATATTTGACCATAAATTTGGCTAAATCAAATGTATTGACATGTATTTTAATCAATACAACCAAATCTGGTAACTATGGTTGTCGTGTAGTCACAAATTAGGGTTGTGATAACTCAAGGTTGAGAAGCAACTACATTTGATAATGTGTCATGATAATGGAAAAGCAATCGTGTTTATGCAATTGTTATATCTGATATGGAATTTTATGGTTAGTATTAAATACCTTTGTATGAAACATTGCATGTTGTATGACTGTGGATATGCACCATTTGATTTAAATTTCTTTAAATTTGACAATGCATACCCACCCTCACATAGCATTTAAATTCAAATACCATGGTGTATACCCACTCTCACGTAACATTCATGCACCATCACACACCATTCAATGTTGCATAGCACGGTGGATATTAAACAATGTGTTTCATAGTCTGTACTTTAAATAAAGGGGAATTGGCATGCAAAAAAACAAAAATCCTTAAGAAAATGTTTAAGTAATTGTTGTATGAAATTAGAGCTTCAGAGAGGAGTTACTATTTCAAATTATATTGGTTTTATCTAACTACGCACAATGGCATAGAGATAGAAACTTACATGGTAGGTTGCTTAAAGAACATTTCAATACTTTAATAAGGAACTAAAAACATCTAATTTAGTGAAAACACTTTATAAGTTGGGATCGTGAGACATGTATAGGGGGATTGAACTTCTGATCTCTTGGATACATAAGGGATTGCCGACACGATTTATTCGAATTTTGCTACCAGCCATGGACATCTAATTTAGTGAATATTACTTTGATTGACCTTTAACTACATCTTTCAAGGAATGAATTTTGAAGATACAAAATCATCAATGACACTTTTTTTTTTTTTTTTTCGTAGTTTTGCAAAATAGTCAAATAGTTCATTTACCTAATTTAAGTACTTAATTACATTAGTCCTTGAGGTTACTTTGAAATTGTTTACACCATGTTTATGATGCTTCATGAGATTTAGAATACTTGGTGTATGTTTAACCCTTGGATGGTTTGATATGGATTGGTGTATGGGAGATTCATGGTGGATTTGTATGGTGGAGAGAGCTTTATCAATGATTACATGACCACAGATAGGTGTTGAATTGGTTTTCTTCCCTTAAATTTTGGAGTTCTCTAATAAATGGTTGGATTCCCTTCAGTTTAACCACATGGAGAGTTCACTTTCTTTGAAATTCCTTACTTGGGAGAAGGATAATCGTTCATCTTCAAGGATGCCATCAGGCCCTTGATAGCATGTTTTTTCTTAGATTCCTATGTGGAGGCTTGGAGTTGGCACAAAGACACCTAGTTCAAAATGGTGTTCTTGTAGGGAGCAATAGACCTAGTGGAGCACATTTCCTATAGGGATTGATGTAGTTTATGAAAGGATTGTGATAGAGTTATGTAGATTTACCTTGTGTCACTACCTGATATTGGATCCCTTGTTGTGTGCAACATTACCTTGGAGCATGCATGTGTACTTTGAAGTGAAGTGATGATCCAGGTGGATATTGGTGGCCACCTGCCAAGTCCATCTGGACCCCCATCATTGTCTCTTTCAGCATTTTCAATTTCCTTAATTATAGCACAACTTACTATTTTTAGCAGTTTTTCGGGTCCTGAACTTCCAGAGCCGTTTTGAGGCCCTAAACGACGTTTTTTTGGGGAAGCCAGGGGCAACATGGGTCCAATGTTGCCCATTCCAAAAATGGTATTTCTCGGATAGATCTTTCTAACGAGCTATCATACGCGTCAAACGGAGATCGTATGCCAAAGTTACGACCCCGGGAAATTGATGTACCAATTTACCCAAAAAGGGGCCCACAATTTGGCGTTTCATCTTCTAAGGGTCGGTTTTGAAATGTGAAGGGTTTTCCATTGTTTCTCAATAATAAATAGGCCTTCGAGCCTCATTGTAACACAAGTTCGGAACAGTTCAGAGACATGTAGCCGCACATCTCTTCTCAGAGATAAGCTACCATAGTCCTAGCTGGTTTATTTCCACTTCTGGTTGTAAGCATATTTCGGTATTTTCCATTAATGAAATGAAGTGTTATTTCCGCTGCATCTCTTTATTTATGGTTATCGCATCTCTGTATTTATGGTTATCTCTGTAATCTATTGCGTTCCTATTTAAATCCGGATCAGTAGTATCAGAGCGGTCTGCTTTTTCTCGGTTTTTCTTTGCATGTCCCCAACGAGGTCAGGATATAAGGAGTTAGGGATTGAACTGGTCGAACCTTTGCAAGACTAGCCTCAAAAATCCCGACGGCCTCCCATGGCGGGTGAGAAGAAAGACAAGGGGGTAGGAGATCCTATCAAAATCTTGCTCGAAGAAGCCCTCGAGCGACAACAGAACGCGATGATGGATAGCTTTGCACAGATCCTTCAGCGGCTACCTAGAGGTGACGCATCGGCTTCCAGCAGCGACTCTGGAAATGCCACGCCTTTTAAGGTACAAGTTAATTTTGAAATCCCCATCTTCGAGGGTAAAATAGACGCAGATGCCGTAGATAAATGGTTAAATCTGCTAGATGGGTATTTCTCTGTTCATGAATTTTCAAGTCGGGAAAGATTGTTTTCGCTCTTCTCAAAGCAGCCCCCCACGTCAAGGACTGGTGGGAAACCTACTGCGAGCAGAAGGATGAGGATGAAAATACAGGCTCATTATTTTCAGCCGCACCCACTTGGAATGACTTCCGAGATGCCATCAAGGAGCAGTACTACCCTGTCAAAAGCTATGAGGACAAATACATCAGATGGACCACGCTGCGGCAGGGACGGGACCAAGATGTGCCTGAGTTCACAAACATCTTTCACACCCTTCGCACAAAGTTGGGATCAAAGATTCTGAGCTGCATCTAGTACTCAAATACCGCAGTTGCCTACATAGATACATCCAGGAAGAGATGGAGTTCTTGGACATCTCCTCACTCGGCACAGCATACCGATATGTTGTCAAAATCGAGCAGAAGTTCAAACAGAAGAAGCGAGACTTTGGATCTACAAATCCAAAGCCCAAAGGACAAAGCCAAGGCGGGGTGACCCAAGACAACCCGTCGAAACCGCAAGAAAAGAACAACACCACGAAGGCGAAGAAGGACACCGGAAAGTGGTGTGATTTCCACAAGAGTCCCACTCATAACACAAGTGAGTGTCAGACCAAGCAGTCATTGGTGGCCGAGTTGAAGGCTTCTGAATTAGATACATGTTCCGACCCTGAGCCAGAACCCGACAAGGGGAATGGCAAAGGGAAGCAGATCATTGATGCGGATCCCAGCGCCACTGTTGCCACTGCCAAGATCCAGAAGAATGAGCCCGAAGAGACAGAGGAGGGGGAACGTCTTTTCCACTCACAGATATGGGTGAAGGGTTCGTCGCTACAATTCATTGTCGACAGTGGCAGCCAAAAGAACCTTATTTCAGTAGAGGTCGTGAAGCGGTTGGGCCTACCGACTACACCACACCCACAG
>APFE031409188.1:968-27358 GCA_000404065.3 Pinus taeda
GGTTGTGAAACAAGCCTATGCCATACAAGGACTTGATTCATTGATTATGTATCAATTATGGCTCTTGATGTAATAATGTCTTGATTTTGTTGCTTGAAAATAGAGGTTATGCTTTACTATTTCCCAGAATTTCTTACAATCTTTCCATAAGTATTGATTTGTAATCTTAGTCACTGAGGGATGACAATAATGACAAAGGTAATATTCCATAGTTTAAAGTTCCCCTCTTACTAAATATTTAAATATATGACCACAATTTAACTGTTAGTTAAAGGAATTGTATTTGATTTGTAAACAATTCATTGCTTGATTTATAGATTTTGATTTTTTCCCTTTTTTATTTTTTTCTCAGATTTGGTATGAGATATCTTCCAAGATTTGGGTTCCCTAGTTTCCCCACCATAGTTCGAGGTTTAGATGCTATCATTAAATATTCTTAGAACATTACAACTTTTCCAGTAAGAGTGCTTTGAAACATTGTTGTTGCTTTTCCATGGTGTTAATGCAAATAAGCACTACAACTAGTGCCATTATTTAGATCAAGTGCCAAAATCTAGGTGGTCTTGTAATGACGGAGTGATTATTTTATAGCTACTAAGGTCATATGCATTTTTATCTCTTATGTTGTCCTAAGATATTCAAATTCAGAATAAGAATTCAGGTCTCGTTTCCACTGTAGATTGTAGTCAGTTTCTTGAACATAATATATAGTAGATTATCTTTTACTAATCAACTGTGGATGTGATCCCTTGCAGGAAAGAAAATTCAAAGCGACTTTGATTTCACATTGATTTGTCAAAACATCCACATAGGAAAGGATATTCGAAGTGACACTATGATGGCCATTATGTCAAGCCAGGTGGTTGCACTCCCTTGATCGTGAGCACAATTGTGATCAAGATGGAAGACTTCATAGTCTAGATTGATTGTTTATCAGTGATAGTTAGTGGTCTCATTCACAAAAGCTTCTATTTCACTAATCCTTTTTATAGAGTTGTCAGATTCAATTTCCAAAGGTTTTAATTACATTATAGAGTTGAGTTTTGAGAGGGTTGTGATTCACAGTGTTAAGTATAGCAGATATGACACTTGAACGAAGACAAGCATAGTAGAGGTATCAAACTCTATTATAATCTTACTTGCATATTATAAGGGACTTGGTTGGATTTTTTATAATTTTATAAACAAGTTCCATGTCGTGGAAATGTGAAAAAAAACAGTGATATTTCCACCATGTGGCTCTTGTCATATATGGTTTTATACTTTCTAAAAAATTCTCTAAGAGTTCACAATGCTAAGATTCACTAGGACTTTACAAAGTTTTATTATTTAGTGAAAGACTTGCCAAAATTATTCAAGATTTTATAATTGAGTAAAATATTCGCCATGCCTGGTGACAGATTCGCCAAAAAATTATATATACATATTATATTATTGATAGAATCGCCTTCCATTTTTCCTATATACCGTGGAGATTCGCCCATTTATTATATTTATAAATTTAGGGGGCTTCTTAAAATTTTCCCTGGTTTGACTTCCATGACATTTCGACTTTACATGACTCTTCATACAACAAGTGCGTCTCTTGGACTTCCACATTACATTACATTGATTGATAGTATGGTCCATAGTAGAGATGTGGATGACATGGCTCATCATAAGACTCGACATGACAGTGCTGGTACATTCGTGTTACTACTGGTGTACATGTCAAGTTGTAGTGTTCCTGGGTGATTGATGTACTCATGGTGTGTCACAACTTCACCTTTGCATGAAAAAGTGTGTGGAGTCTTTGATGGTCTTTGGTTCGCTTGATTTTTCATTCACACGTTGCTCCTTGCTTGTATGTTGGTAAGCTCGACAGGTTCGTCTGTTCATGGAAGGTGCATGTTCATCCATCTGTCTATCCATGAACACATCTTGCATGTTTGCTCGTCTGTCCATCCGCGAACAAATCTTTGCATGATCATCTGTTCGCGAGCACATCTCTTTGCATGCATCATTTGTTCAATCATTGGCAAACATGTCCTTCTACATGTGCTCCCTTTGTTCATCCCATCCATCATCACATGATGTTTGTTTATGTCCTTGTATTTGTAGTCACTCATGATGAGATGACATCAAATCCATAAACCTCCTAGTGTACCATGATGCATAATCGTTTCAATTTTAGGTGACTGGGAGAGGAGACAATGTTGTGAGGTGGGATGGAGGCTCCAGGAACTACTGATGAAAACTGCGCAATAGCCACTAGGTGATGGAGATGGGTAATCCGGATTGACAATGACTGTTCGCAAGATCTAGCTCAGATGAAGGACAAAACTCCATAGTTTTTTAGAGGAACAATCAGGGTTACGGGAAGGTTGGGTAGGAAATCTGTGCAATTTCCAGAATGAGCAGGCAGCGAGAGCTTGGAAGCCAAACTGTGCAATTCCCGGAGGGAACTGGTAGTTGGTTGCTGGGTCACTCGCAGTAAAAATTGCGTAATTCCTGAGGGGAACTGGCAATCAGCTGTTGAGAGCTTGGTAGTAAAAGTTGCATAGTTCCTGGAGGAAACTGGTAGTCAGCTACTGGAGCTTGGCAGCCAAAACCACACAATTCTTGATGGGAACTGGTAGTCAACTATTGGGAGCTGTTGGCAGGGAAAATTATGTTGATGCTAGGAGGTTGGCTTGCTAATCACCTCTGCATAGTTTTTGAGTTGAGAAGATTGTTAGGTAGCAGAGGGATTGCTCATGGAAACTGTGCAATTTTCCAGATAAGCAGTCAGCCAACTGACTGGAAAAACTGCGCAATTTCTGAGGGAGATAAGGACTAGCACTTGGTGTCTGTCTAGCTTGTCTGCATAGTTTTCTCAGTGACCAGAGAGGGCAAGGCTGTAGCCTCTACATAATTTTTTAGGGGAGCCAGTCCTGGGGTGGCTATCGAGTCAAAGTGTTTGGTTGACTAGGGTGAAGGTTGATTGACTCGCTTGCGGGCAGCGCAACTTGAAATGGCTTGCTTGGTGCTTCTGCGTTTTTTCATGTGACAGTTGATCGAGTCGATGGCAGGGTGATGGGTCGGGTTTCAAAGGGAAATCTAGTCATCATAACTTCATCAAAGTGACTAATTGTGTGATATAGTGTAATATGCATACTTGATCTTGCGAACATACACATACATGACTAGATGATGAGATGACTAAAACCATTCAAACACACATGCTCAACATGACTGACCGATGGTGTGAGTGACAAGCGCAACACTTGTGATTGATCGTTGGTTTATCGTGATGATTCTTGCGTGACAGTGTATGTGACTCTGTGTGTGAGTTCGAAAAATGTTTACATAACGAACACAACATGTACACATGAAGCGAAGACCTTGAATGTGACTAGAACATAGTCGCAAGCATGACAGTGACATCAACATTTAAAATCTTGAGTGGAATGATCAAGCAAGGTGGGTGCGAAGACATGCACGAGCTCACAGAGTGAAACTAAGTGTGTGCAGTCATCAAGTGAAACACTCAAAGGAGGCTATGAAATTGGATGCAAGCCAAAATGTTGGAGGGTGGTTGTAGCCGCTACAACACTTGGTGACACACTGGTATAACTCCAGCTTCTTTGTTTTGGTTCACTGATAGCATAGGGCCTTGGTCTTTCGAGGAGTATTGAATCACTGTGCGTGTTACTTTGGCTTCCCCACTTATCCCATGGACATGCATTTTTCACCTTTTTCCAACTCATTCAAACACAATCAAAATTTCAACTTGATCACAATGTTTTGAAATTGGGAAGGGTGAATATGAATTTTATCATATAAATTAAAATAATTATTTTGTAGAAGTGGAGTTTTCGGACGGACACTGAAGAAAAACACACTACCAAGGTTTCAACGGGCTGTGGGATTCTTCATCCATGAATGAAGGCAGAGGAGGGAGCTCATCTCCCTCCTATAAGGAGGTCGTGGCTAACAAGGGCAAGAAGTCCCCAGAAAAAGTTAGAGAAATAGTTGAAGAAGAAATGAGAAACATGGAAAAGGAAGAGATGGAGGACAAAACAATGGGGAACAATAGCACTAGAAACAAGGAGGAAGAGGACAAAAAGAAATATGAGACAAAGGAGAAAAAACAAAAGGGGCCTTGTAAACCCAAAGCTAAAATAACACCCAGAGTTATTTTAAATGATCCTGGGTTACAAGTGCACAGGGAGCACATGCAAACCTTCACAATCATTTGCAAATTCATGGGACTCCGGACCATGGAAAAGGCCTTACAGACATGGATCAAGTACCACTGGAAACCCAAAGGGAGCATCGATCTACAACTTGTGTCAAAGGGTTTCTTTACAATGGTGTTCACAAATATAGAGGATAAAGATAGAGTATTTGAAGGAGGGCCCTACTTCTATGTAGCAGCAGGTCTCTATATGAGGCAATGGAAGATGAACTTTGTCTCGGAGAGGGAAACTTTCACATCGGTCCCGGTCTGGGTAAGACTTTATTCCTTACCTTTTGATAATTGGCAACCTGAATCATTAGCTGCCATAGGAAATAAGTTAGGTAGATTTATCAAAACCTCAGAAGCTACTAGAAGAGGAAAATATACTTCCTTTGCCAGGATTTGTGTGGAGATGGATCTATCAAGAGCTCTTTCGGATGAGATAATACTAGACGTTTTTGATGAAGAATGGATTCAAACGGTGGACTATGAGCATATTCCGTTCAAATGTTATAAATGTCATGAACATGGGCATCTTCTCAAAGACTGTCCTCTTAGAAAAGCAGAGAATAATAGCAAAACTAATACAATGAAAGACCCGGATAGCTTTCACAAGGTGGTCCATAAAGGAAAAGACGGAAAAAGAGGGCAAAAGTTGCAACAAAAGGAAGGATATCAAAGCAGGCAGAACGAGTTCCAAGTTTTGGTAAAGGACAAAGAAAGAACAACAGAAAATCAAGCAAGGGAAGGAAGTACAGGGGAGAAGGAGAAAGAAGGTAACTGTGAACAAACTTAGGAAAATGATAAGTAGAAAGGAATAATGATGAGTGACACAGAACCAGAGATGGACCAAGAAATGACACGGAGTGAAATGTATCTGGAGGAGACGAAACTATAGGAGATTCTAGAAAGAGAAAACCTAGATCTGGAAGGATTCTTAATTCAAGGAACATCTGTGGGGGTTGAATCGTTACCCCAAGAAGAGCTCAATAGAATACAACAACTGTATTTATGGAAAACTTAGGAAAAGGGTCTAGAGAAGGAAAAAAAAAGGAACAGGCTGTGTAACGAAGGAGTGAAGACAATAAAATCTACTCCGGGATTAGCACCCAAAAAGCCAGGAAAAAAGAGAGGCAGAAAAAATCAAAATGAACTATTGATGGAATGTGGGAAGCTAGTGATAGATTCAGGTAAGATGAAAGATCTCACCAACTACTCCTTCACAAATATTTAATGATGAAGTTCATTTCTTGGAATATTAGAGGTCTAGGTAGTAAAAGAAAGTAGACATTGTTAAATAATAGAATGCAACAGGCTACTCCGGATATAATATTTATCCAGGAAATGAAATGTTCCATTCAAAGGTTAAGACAACTTCATAGCAAGTGGCTCAATAAATATGAATATCTAGAAGTTAAAGCAGAGAATACAGCAGGAGGTATTTTCACGCTCTGAAATCCCCAAAGAATTGATTTAATTGATTCCAAAGCTGCAAGGAATTATTTATCACTAGTGATTCAGCTTGTTGGTGATAGGAGTACCTATCTAGTTAGGAATGTGTATAGCCCTCAAAGAATAGAAGACAAACTCAAGTTTACAGAATCCCTAATGTATCTCAGGGAATGACATGCCAGAATACCCTGGATCATGGAAGGATATTTTAATATGATAAAATCACTTTCAGAAAAAAAAAGGGGGCGCCAGAGCTCTTAGTAAAGACTCCTTAGCTTTTCAAATCTTTTCAGATAACATGAAACTAGTGGATGTGGATACAAGTAATGGCCTCTTCACCTGGAACAATAAGAGAGGAGGAGAGTCTCAGGTAGCATATAGGTTGGATAGATTCATTATCTCCAAGGATCTCATGATTTTAGATAAGGAAATGGCAACTCGTGTTCTTCAAATGGGAGGTTCAGATCACTGGCCAATTCAAATGGAGATCTAGGGTATAGGCACCCCCTGGAATAGACCTTTCAAATTTGAGAATATTTGGCTTTCACACCCAGACTTCATTATTAACATTGGGAAATGGTGGGCAGAAGATCTACAGATTCAGGGAACTAGAATGTTCATGCTTCATAAAAGATTAAAGCACATAAAAATAAGGCTTAAAGAATGGAATAAGAATAATTTTGGAAATATTTTTGTAGAAAAGAAACTGGTGTAAATTAAAATGCAGGTACTCAACCAAGCTATGATCTTAGAAGGTTTTGATAAAGACAAGAAGGATCTAGTGGCGAAATATCATCAAGATTGGGAGAACTGGTGTAAACGAGAGGAGATTTTTTGGAGACAGAAGTCTAGAGTCCAATGGCTAAAAGAAGGGGAGCATAAAACTAGATTTTTTCACAATTCCACCATGGCGAATAGAGCACACAACAAAATATCTTCATTAGAAAAGGAGGATGGACAACTTCTTCAATCCCATGAAGAAATAGAGGCCAAGTTGGTTCAACACTTCCGTGAATTAGCCCAGGAAAATAATCCAGATAGAGAACATTTCATCAGGGACGTAATTAAGCATATACCTAAGCTAGTGACTAGAGAGGAAAATTTCAATCTCAACAGACCAGTGACAGAAGAAGAGGTCAGTGAGGTTCTTAAAGACATGCAGAATGGAAAAGCACCAGGCCCGGATGGTTTTAATGTAGACTTCTTTAAAACTTGCTAGAATGTTGTAAAAGAGGATATTTTGAATGTGGTGGAAGACTCTAGGATGAACAAAACCATCTTGCGAGCGCTCAGTACCTCCTTCATCTCCCTAATCCCTAAACAGGAAAATGCTTAGACCCCAGATAGGTATAGACCCATAGCACTTTGCAATGTGGTATACAAAATTATTTCCAAGGTTGTAGCCAACAGACTAAAACCTCTGCTCCCCTCTTTGATATTGGGGGAGCAATCTAGTTATGTTGAGGGTAGACAAATTCTGGATAACATTATTCAAGCGCATGAAGTGGTTCACTCTTTAACCAGCACAAGGAAATCTGGTATGATCTTGCAACTGGACATAGCAAAAGCCTATGACAAAATGAAATGGACCAATATCAGGAATATGCTAAAGGCTTTTGGTTTTGATCACATCTGGGTAGGATGGGTAATGGCCCTGGTCACCTCTTCCAGCTTTTCAATTTTGGTTAATGGCTCTCCTTCTGAGATTTGTATTCCTTCCAGAGGGCTGAGGCAGGGGGACCCACTTTTTCCCTTTCTCTTCATTCTCATGATGGAAGATCTGGGATGGGCTATCAAGCATGCCAGAGTAATGGGTAAAATTCAAGGTCTCACTCTGAAGGAGAATGGTCAGGCTTTGACACATCAACAATTTGTAGATAACACCATGTTACAAGGTATCCCCACTGTCAAAGAGGCTTGGGCATTCAAACAAATTTTGAATGACTTTGCCATGGCCTCAGGTATGGAAGTCAACCTCTCCAAATCCAAATTTTTTTTCTTTAATACCAATATTGCTATTCAGAGAAACATTCCAGAATTTTAGGCTTCCAGAGGGATTCCCTCCCTTCAAAGTACTTAGGAGTTCCTTTAATAGTGAAACCATTGCACAAGAGCATTTGGGAACCCTTGATCCCAAAATGCAGGTTAAAGTCAGAAAATGGACGAGCAGATCTTTAAATCTGGCAGGTAGACTAGTGTTGACAAAGGCTGTGCTCCAATCAATTCCAATTTTTGTGCTTTCAGCAATACCAGCCCCCATAGGAGTCTTGCAGCAATTCAGAAACATCCAAAGAGACTTTCTTTGGGGCAGGGAGGAAACTAGGAAAAAATGGGCCTTGGTCTCTTGGGAAAAGATTTGTAAACCCAAGAATCATCAGGGCTTAGGCTTAGATGACCAAGAGATCCTAAGTAAAGTGCTAGGAGCCAAACTTTGGTGGCGTTGGGTGAAAAATACTAAGGCACAATGGGAAAACATATGGAAAGAAAAATATACTAGCACTTGGCATTACACTGACCTCATTAGGATGTCTGGAAACATAAAAGGCTCAGCTATCTGGAACAAAGCCTGGGCGAACAGAGGTTTAGTTCAAAGAAATAGCTTTTGGGAAATCAGAGAAGGAGACCTGGCTCTTTTCTGGGAGGACAAATGGCAACAAGAACCAAGATGGTTAGAAGAGGATTTTTTGAACCTGAAACATGAAACTGATACCCAAGGTTTAAAAAGAGTGACAAATTTTTGGAATAACACCGACAATAATGAAAAATGGATGAAATGGAAGATTATAGAATGTAGGAATGATGGAATGTTGACAACAAAGGTAGAGTTTCTTGGAAAAATGTTGGACCAAAGGATGATCTTGGTTTCAGATGGGCAGGACCAACTCAGATGGGGAAACAACAACGAGGGCATCTTTAATATCAAGGAAGCAAAAATTATTCTCCTAGAGCTGGTTTCCCAAGCTCCAAATCGAACCTAGATGAACCTTTGGAGACACCAAGTGTGGATAAAAATCAAACTCTTTATTTGGTTGGTTCATCATAGGAAAATCTTGACCTAGGAAAACATTAGAAAGAGGGGCATGTTAGGACCTTCCATCTGCAAGCTCTATGAAGCCTAAGAGGAAAATTTGGGAAAACCTTCTCAACAACTGTAATTACACTTCTAGGCTTTGGGATGCTTTTACCAACATCTTTCAACAGTCGGATAGGGATAAAGAGAGTATTACAAATACCCTAATCAGATGGAGGAGACACTTTTCAGATAATGAAGTTCTTACATAGCTTGGGCTCTCATGCCAAGTTTTATTATTTGGAATATATGCAAAGAAAAGAACAAGAGAATCTTCCAAGAGGAAAAGAGTCATGCTCTTAACCTGTTTGAGCAGATCTTAAAGTAGATCAAGGAAACGGTCAGCTCTTTAATCAGGAATCTTCCCAAAATTCCTCCCTTAGGTACTGAACTTCGAACTCTCAGGCTGTTAGGATTGCAGAAGATCATCCTACCAGACCAGAACAAAACATCTAATAAAGAGGTTTCTAAAAAGGAGTACTAGCAACATCCTCCAATAGGCTTTTTGAAATACAAAATCAATGGGGCCTCAAAGGGTAACCCTGGTATAGCGGGCTATGGGGGAGTTCTAAGGGACAAAGCAGGTAACATCCTCTCACTTTTCCACTGTCATTTACGAAGAGCTAACAATAACATGGCAGAATTAATGGCGATGGAGCAAGACCTGGAGTTTTTGAAGTAGGAGGACTGTCACAATGTGATCATTGAAGCCGACTCAGAGTTAGTTATCAACTCGGTAAAAAGAATTCATTGTGGCTCAGAGCCAAAGAAAGTCTCTCATCACTAGAAATTGATCCTTGTTTTCCAAAGAATTCAGGGTCACCTACAAGGGCTTAACTCTGTCAGGTTCAATCATGTGCGCAGAGAGGCTAACAATATGGCAGATTACTTGGCCAACCAAGGTGTTAGATGCAAGGAAAACAGAACTCCGACGAGGTGGCAAGCTCTACCACAAAACATTTTAAAAGCCCGCAGTCACAACCTAGTGGAAAAGGATAAAGAAGTGTTCTAGAAAAAAACCAAAAAAGGATAGGTCTCGATGATCAGATCTTGGTTGGTTTCTCTCATTTGGGTCAAACAGGTAAAAGGCTGGCCATGGTTAATTATGGCAGATTGGATTATCTCTTCTTCTTTAATCCCCGGTGTTAGGCAAAATTTTTCCTCAATCCATGAAAAAGCTTTAGGGAATAACCATCGGTAGTGGAGATGGGGGCTTCAACATTCTAATTTCCATAGTCGGGTGAAAATACAGCCGATTGAGCGGTTTTCAGGGGATCGCATTGCTTTCCAACAAAAAGTGGTTTTGGAGCATGTGTAGTGATACCATACAGAGCATGACACATGGTTGAAGGTTGGATTCAAAAACCACCCCCATCACCCTTAAAGTTCGACACCATCCAACCATGCGATATTAAGCACAACCGTCCATTTTTGCAAAGCCGATCAACGGTCAGAATTGATCGAGTGGTTCCGTGGTGCAGGAGGTTAAATACATTGCTTCTTTCAGAAGCAATTTGAATTTTCGAAGTCAGATTAAGAGAATATTTTGAACGGCAGTAATCAAAGATACTAGCTAACGAGTAGGTTTCACGGGTTTTTGGGGATGGCTCATGTGCCCAACTTTTCCTGTTTCTCCTTTTTTGTATGAAACTTATAGAGTTAGGGGGGTACTTTTCCAGGGTGGGAGTGTCTTATTCTGTAGGGAAACTTTTTGGTTTGCCCTAGTCCACAGAGGGTGGTGGATGTTTGTACGTATTGTAAATTGTTTGCTTACATGAAATAGAAGGTCTGTTTCTTGTTTTAGGAAAAGAAAGAAATCAGGAAGGGTAGTTTAGCTCGCGAGTTGAAGAATTTCATAGTATGGCGAGAAAATAATTTTCTGACCTAGAGCTACAAGATAAAGTAAGAGACACCTAATATTGAAAATTATGCTCAAGGATTTTTAGGGTTGTTGTCCTCAATATAATGATTGTGTTTTTCCTATTAGTAGTTATAGTAGTTCCACTCAATGATTGCAAACTCCATAAGGTGTCATTAACAATCCCTACCTAGTTTTTTGTCTCAATACTGGTTCTAATTCTTGTGATAAATTTTATTTGGTTTCTCCTTTAACATTGCTTACATTATAATTTTTTTCTTTTTTTAAGTTTCAACTAACTTGTGTCATTCCTTATTGAAGCATAGGGTTTTACATATTCCTACAAAAAGTGGTGGAAAGTGCATTCTTTTGTTTATGTAACACTCCCTCCCACCCCCTTGTACTATCTCAGGCTGTGAAAGGTGTTACCTATTAATTTGACTCAATATTCAAGGTTTGTTATGAAGATGGGGTTACAAAAATCCTCTTTGTCCAACATTAACAAAACTTGAAAAAAATTCCACCATCCCAATAAGCTCCTTCTCTAGGAGATCACAAGGATCTTTACTATTGAAGGAATCTCCATCTCTATCAAGTTCATTATGTTATTTGTCTTTCTTTTATTAAATATAAATTAGAGCAACATGAATTGATGAATTATCTAGAAGAGTCTTGGTTTTTTAAAAGCATGGCATCATAGAAAGAAGCATATGTTAGTAAAACTAGAATCTACATAATGAAATTGCTTTGAAAGCAAATCATCAAGCTTACAAGAATGAGAATATTGAAACCATATTGCATGTTTATAGTTCATCTAATCATTTTCGAACGTACTTTTAGAGGTAGTCATCTTGCAAAGTGGGATAATCAAGACCCTATATGAATCATCATTTAGGAAGGTTCTTGGAAGAAAAATTATGACTAGTATATATTCCATCTAATATATAGTCTTGAAGGATGAAAGAATGCAAATGGTCGAGTTGCAGTGTGAAAGACATAATTAAAGTATTTCTCCTCTTGAAAAGAAACCTATCTTTGATAGGTATAAGAAGAAAACTCATTTAAGAAATGATGGCTAGATGGTTTTATGGAAGCATAGGTATACATGTTTTAAGTAACTCTTGTCTAGGGTAGGGTTCATATCTACACAAATCTTGCAAAAAGAGTTGGTTATAAAAATGTGCTCGGTAAGTCTTTCATGTGATTACTTTATGCTTGAAAGAAGAAGTTTGATATGCTTCAGTATGGATAAATATCAAGGCTCTCACACAAGATTGCATGACATAAATTTATTATATTGATCAACATCAAGGATAGTCTCTAGACAAAATAAAGGTAGTTAATAATGAAAAATACAAGGAAGATATTGAATTTTGTTAATCAAGTTCGATCCATGGCCACTTTGATCAAAAGTGGATGCATGGAGAAGGATCCTTGTACAATATGGAGATGGATAATGCAAAACAAAGTCGATCTCAAAGGATCCAAGAAAATACTTTGATGAAAGAGCGATCATAATAAGCTAAATCTGATTCTCATATTTATTGGTATTGGTTATCTGGTTAACATATTATTTTTCTACCTAGAAGGATATTCCAAAATTCATAATGACAGTTGAGGAAAGTTCAACGATTGATGTTGAACTTGATTCAAAGGACATGTGAATTGAATGAATGATTTTAACAATACTTGAAGGGTTATGTAGTCAATATGTTTACAACATAATCACAGATTTGAAAGGTAGAAGTATAAGAGGATGATTTGATGTTCATGAAGATCACTTTCATGTTTAAAAGGAGCTACGATTGACTCTATTTTTCATTGATGGTAACTAGAGGAAAGTTATATGGAAGGTTGATGGCCTGAACCCAGACATAAGAATAAAAGAAGGAGATGGATCCATAATATCAAGAAAGAAATAAGCCCAATATGATGAGATGCAAAAGGAAGGAGGAGCCATGAAGCTACTGCTTGAAGATATCCATGAAGAACTTGTAGTTTACACACTTATAAAGACAAGTTAGAGAGCCTATGGTTATGACTTCGTAATTGAAAGGAAGTGTAAGAATCTCCTCTATGATATAGGGGGAGTAATAAGTATCCATTATATGTTGAAAAATGAGCACGGATCTATTCCCTAATTAGGTGGGAATTGGGATATCCTCCTTGGTTGAGAGGGAGTGATGTTACACATCATATTCTCTTCTTCATGTGTCATGCACTAGACCAGGACTAACAACCATACGCCTAAGTGAAGGCCATGGAGGGAGAATGGAGAAAAGAGGATTGGATAATCATATAAGATTAATACTACTTGAGGACAAAGAATCCAAGATAGGAAGTATTCTTATTGGTCGACACTCTTTCAGGATTGGAAAGATATGCAAGACAAGAGTGGTCAAAGTGGATCTATATTCTTTGATGACTGGGAACCCAAGCTAAGATTAGTCCAAAAAGGACATACCTAGTGGATGGGGTATGTACCTTGAATAGGTAGTGTGGTATCTCACGTAAAACCTCCCAACATTATGCTCTGATATGAGAAGTTATTTCAAGTTAAGGCCTTACTATGTTGACATTGTTGGTCATGATGTTGATGCTAAAAAAATGGCTTACCAATTCGACTCTTCTTATGAAAACTCTTTAGTTCGAGAATAGACTTGTATCAGTTCTACAATTATGAATACCTCCCTAGTTAAGAGGGAGTGCTGGAAAATGTAAATAGATTTATGTAGAAATAACTAGAAATTTACAACTGCTAATGAATTATGATTGAAAAAAATAGACACAAATTTTTTCTACTCAATTTGCAAAAGGGAAAACATACAATAAAAACACACACAATCATTCAATCACAGTGAATATACTTTTTTTCACTTGGAAAAACCCCTCCTCTTTTTGTATTATACGAGATTATAAAAATGATCTATTATAATGAAAACTTCAATCCTTGAAGCTCAACCTGGATTGCAATACTGATCTCTTCTTCCTAAGAAAGCTCTACCCAATACTAAGGAAAATAGGAATCATCCTTCCTTGTATTTCCTTGCGCAATTCCTGGCCCTAAAGAATATGAATAGCTCCTATTTGATTGATTTGGGGCTTCTACGATCTATATTTTGTGTGGTGTGATATTCCAGAGTCATCGCAATCATATTTGTTGTATTCAACATTCGAACCAACCTCTGTGGTTCATCATCAGGATAGATCCATCCTGAACCCTAAAGAATAGGAATAGCTCCTATTTTCTTGTGCAATCCCAAGAAAATTCCTCACCCGCTACATGAAAATTCAATACACTCAATAATATACTAAATTTATACCTTTTCCCTCCACTCAAATAGGCAAATTGAATTGCATGCATGAATAGGGTTATTTTTAGAAAATTACTAGTTAACTAAGATATCAGTGAGCTAACAACAGTTACAAATACTCAATTAAAATCATGTTGACTTTGGTTATGACTAGAGCTCCAGAATAATTGAGTTTCACTAACTATAACTCCACTAAGTTTATAGATCTTAGCGATCAACTCATGCACAACTCTACTTCTTGCCAACAAAACTGAATTGACTGACTTAACTGAGTAACTTTTCCATGTCACTCCTATTACCACAACTCAAGTCATCCCACTAATGCGGAAATTCCAATTTCTCCATTTAACTAAGCAAAAAGCCAAATGAAGGATTTTCTTACTACAATTTAACATTTTTGTCTTCATAATTGTCATTGTATTCATGAACTATGTATATATTATGTAAAAAAAATAAAAAAATTCAAACATGGGTTTCATGCTCAAGTTGATTTTCTTCTAGGTCAAGCACATTCTTATTACACAGTAATTTGTCACTATCTTCATTTCAGTCCTTCTACTATGTCATGTGTCAAATTAACATGTTCATATCTTCCCACTGATACAAGAAGATTAAGCAAATTCTCTCTGTTGCTGCAAATGACCCTTATCCCTTAAGTTTCTGCCTCGTCGCTAGTAACCCTTAATATATGTGACGTTCCCATGTCCATAACGGTTTCATCGCAACTTCGTCGCAGGTGTACATATGTTTCTCACGATAGTCGAGTTTCTAGAACCAATGCGAGGTTATCAGTTGTGTCTTGCAACGATGGGTCTATGTGCATTGCCTCCTGCGATGCAGTCGTGAGTTATCAGTTTATATCCCGCGACGATCTAGATTGGGTGAATTCGTTTCAATAGTCAGCCTTCTGGATGTCTCCAGACCTGGTTGTTGGCATAGTTTGTGTCGCCTTTCCTCCTTTGGTATGGTAGTTCTGTCATGTGTGCTACCTTACTTGAGGATGAGCTCTCTCTTCCACCTTTCATGGAGACTCCTTCTCCTATTTAAGCACTCACCTTTGATATGATCAGCTAGTTAGCATACCTTTTGGTTGAGCAATGCTGTTAGTGCTTTTGAGTTTGATAGATAGTTGGTGTGGGTGTGACAACTGTGAGATTGTTGATAGCTTGTGGAAGGTTGTGGAGTGCCCTTAACTTTGTGTTAAAGCTTATGAGTGAGAGAGAGACATTATATGTTGAGAGATTCATCATTGAAAAGTGAATGCTTGAGAAACATACTGGCTGGATCCTCCGAGAAGGCTTGTGACATCAAGATTCGGTTGTAAGCTTGCTCTCATTTCATTATTAATACAATCAATGATGTCTTCCTATTTCTTGTATGTAATTTACTTGATAGCTCATGACTTCTTGACTTTGTGAGTAAATAGATCATTGTTGTTTTCCGATTATGTGCTTTGTTGTATTTTCTTTACATTGTTTCAGGTTGATCACTCGTTGAGGAGAAGGAAATGAAAGTTGGAGCAGCACAATGGAACTTCATCGATCATCGGTTGAGGTAGGCCTCCAACAATGATTGTTTAAGGAAATCAATTGTTGATTTGTCTTTGTTTTGACTAGACCCACTCTAGGGATAGAGGGGTTGCCTCTATCCGCAGAGGGAAGACTTTCCTGCATTACAAGTTAGCAACTCTGCTGGGGAGTCTGTCCTATGTTTTTCTCTTGTTTTTTTTTTGATTGATTTTGATTCAATGTCTTTTGGATATTTGGATTGAACCATCAACCTTCTGGGTTACCTGGGTCAATCTAGGAAATCCCTTTGTTGCCTATAATGATAGACTGGTCTTTGTTGGGAGTTTTTCTTTGCCTTTCATTGTTTTTTATGATCGTCACTGAAAAAATTTAAACAGTCGCGCCGACATCGCATTGTCTCTGTTTTGTAAGTATGTGCGTCATTGAATCCTATCACATAGTTGCAACAACTCCTGAAATCATCCCGACGCATGAAAGACGTGTACTTCCGCGACGACGCTGCTCTGTTGCTACGGCTAGTGGCCGACCGGCACTAGTTGCCTGTGTTACACCCGCGACGACTCTTGTAGAATTGTTTTTCTCAATTCTGCCTCCTGAATTCATCATTCTAGTTCATCCCTTGTCATCCTCCTCTTATCTATTCACTTGTTTCAATTGCTTTTAGCTAAGGCGCTCACTTTTTGGTAAATCTTGTGTTTTTTTCCTTGTGACCTGGTTTTTCAAATTTTGAACTATTTGGCTTGGTTACTTGTCTTTTCAAGATTCATCCACAACCCTCCTGTCAGTGTGCTTGAAGTCTTTCCATTGCTTGTTTCTTGTTGATTGATGTTTAGAGTTATTTGTTGAATAAATTTCCATGTTGATTTCATTGTTTCACTGCCAGACATAGATTACAATTGTTTGGGTCAATCAGTTGCACGCTTACTTGTTTCTTTCTTTTGAATTCAAAGCAATCAAAATCAAAGGATTGCATTCATTAGTATACGAAAGTGAAAGTGTATTTTGCATTCCAAGTTTTTCATGTTTGAAGAATTAGGAAGCGAATTTTAAATCTCTCATTAGTAGTATCGATGCACTGTAGGGATTGATGTGTTTATACATTGTGTCTCTTGAGTGACTAAATCTGCCGATCTTGGTTTTGTCTTGGTTTGGGAATGATCTCTCTACCCATCAATAAGTAGGAGTTCATCGAAATGAAAGATTATTTATTCATTCTAGTTGCATCCTAGGTTTTGATATACATACAGTAAGGCCTGGAAATTGAAACATAATTCAATATCAACTCTAAAATGAACTGAATAAACCTAACAATGCATTGGAACATAACACACATTATTTAGAGGTATAGACTAGAGACGTGCTCTGGCATCGTTAAACCTAGTCTTGATTGTTTTCACTTAAGGTTGGGTGATTCATCATTCTTTGATCCAATAGCTGCTAGCACAGACTTGTGCTCCTAGTACCATCGAGTATACGTTGGGAGACCCCACTAGGTTATCATCCTATATCCTTAGGAAGCCATTTCTGCTGCCTTGCAAACCGTAACACACCGAACACAGCATTCAGGAAGATTGACTACCGTACGGAAAGTCCTTGGTTTTCATATGATTGCCAAGGTGTATATGCAGTTTTACGGGTTGTTTGGTAAACCTTTTGCCTAGTTCTCCAAAGTAGTCACTTTCATTCCTTTTAAGAATCCCTAAAAGAAAAGGTCCATCTAAGCACTTTTCCTTTTAGGCTCATTAAATATTTGAAGGAAACTACAGTCATCTTTTCGTCCTTTTCTCGACTCTTTAAAGATGAAAAGGTCAAGTTCTATTCCTGTGTCTTAAAATTTATTTGGCCATGTTCACATTTACCCTGTTAGATCTTGTTTGCATTTTAGTTTGCGTAGGTTTCTTTCCTTTCTCGTTAGTTTTCCTAGGGTTTTGAATTAAATCATCCTGGTGGATCATCGATCCCATCCCCCGTTCCAAGTGACCAAGGATCTCCATCTTCTATCGCTCCCGAGGTATGGGTTGTTAGCGATACTCTTCCTATTATTCTGAGTATCCAACCACTTAACTCTCACGCTCTAGAGGAAGAATCTTACGACATTCATTGGAACCCCATTTGGGAGCCTTCCGAAGAAGGCTCTCCCATTACTCCTCTTGGTGTTTTGGTCCCGATGTCTTCCTCCGATATGGATGAGACGACCCCCGTCTCTAGGGAAGAATCCTTTGTGGCAGGAGGTGAAATACCTATGCCTACGGAAACTTCACCCTTCCATGTCACTTTCCTTTGTGTCTCATTTCCTTTACGCTATAATGGTTTGGCAGATATCATCAGTTCTAGATCTCCCCTTTCGAGTTCCATATGGTCTCGTACTGTCGCTCCGAGTTCGGAGCCTTTTATAACCCAGGTTCACAATGTGACTCTCACATCTGTTCTGACTATTCAAACCATTTGTGTGGCTTCTTCAACCCCTATTGTCAGTGCCATCACTGCTATTGCTGGGCCTTCTAATGGTCCTACCAATAGTGGCCCAACAACAGGAGTTGTTAATCCTACAGTAACCACCCCACCTTCTTCTAGTTCCATTCCAGCACGGGGGCCATATGATCAATATATGAAAGCTCTTCAATATCTAGATCCGCAAAATCTGTTTCATTATTATGATTCTTGTGGAGCTCATATTTATTACCCCGGACCTATGCCATCTTAACCTGTGGTTGAGGTCACGGTTTCGTTGTCTATTGCTTGGGGTACCATCTCTTATCATAGTGGCCAAGTGCCACCTGCTAACCTTCAAGGACCACCCTATCAGGGTTAGTTGTCTTACAGGCAACCCCCTTATGGACAACAGTATTATAGAAAACCTCATCCAAGGCAACCTGGCAACCCACAAGGACAACCCTTCCAGGGACAACCTTTGGCCTTTGGTGGTCCATCGTTTACCTACTTTGGGAAACCTCCCGGTAATCTGGGACAACCTTACGTACAACAAGACCAACCCGGTATCCAACAAGGCTACCCTTCTGGGAAAGTCAATCAGCCTCACGTTTAGCAAGGCCAACCCACTATCCAGCTTAGTCAACCATTTGGCCAGATTGGTTAGCCTCAAATCGAACCAGGCCAACCAACTGTCCACTCTGCTCAACCATCTAGCCAATCAGGACAACCCTCGGTTGTGTAAGGTCAACCTAATACTCAGCAAGTTCAACCTTCTGGGAAAATGGGTCAACCTCAATCTTAACCAGGTCAACCTTCTAACCAGGTGGCTCTGCCTCAGTTCTCTCAAGGACATTGTCTGGGACTGCCCCAGACTGGGCTTCAGATTGAATCCAGTCTTCAAGCTCAAGTTGGGCCCCAAACCCAACCTGTTTATCAAGCACAACTTGGATTCCAGGCCCAGTTTGGAGCCCAGTCGCCTTGTAATTTTCAGCAACCCCAAGGGAAAATTCAGTTTTCCCCATACCAAAATTATCAATAACCATAGGTTAACTTGTACCAGAATTTTTAGTGGTCACATGCTGCTCCTGTGGGTCAAGTTGGTAATCAATGGAATGCAGGGGATCAAATTCAGGGTCAACCATCCAGTTACAACTATAACCCCTATGGACAAAATCCTTACAGGCCAAATCCATCTGGAAAAAATCAATTAGGGCAATAAGGAACTGGATGGAACTCTAGTGCTATTTCTTATCTGCGGCCTCAGATGTCCTTTAACCCTCAATTACCCTTTTTGGCAACGTTGGAATTACCGGACATGTCCAAACTGAGTAATGATCCTATTCTTCATAATCCGTATTAGCCACTGGTTCCAACTAAGATTCCTAGTGATTGTCCCAAATTCGATGGTAAAGATGGAGAAGACCCCCTGCTCATGTCATGACCTATCACCTATGGCGTTCGTCAAATTCATGGCTTGATGATTCAATTTGACTCCGCCTATTTGAACGAACTCTCACCGGCTCTGCTGCCAAATGGTATATTGAGTTGACTCGTGGTTTTCAGGACTTTAATTCACTGGCTATGGCATTTTTAACTCATTTTTAGTTGCCAATTCGATATGAAATGGGCACAAACCTCCTAACATCTCTGAAACAGAACACAGTTATGCATATCTCTAATAATATCCATGAATGGAGACGTCGTCACCATTTAATTAAGTTCTAGATCCCTGATCAACTTCTGACTGACTGGTTTACGACCTCATTCATCGGTTCGATAGCCCAGGACATTGCTATGGGGGCATTGTGTAACTGAAGAGAAAGCCATTGCGCGTGCTCAGTACCTTGACTTGGTTTACTCTCAGTCTGGTACGTTATATGATACTTTTTCGAATGCTCCGTGACCCAGAACTTCCAAAGCTCCGTCAACACCATCTGTTGATAGTGTCATACGTTCCGTTAAACCGTCCTCTCAAAAAGCTCCCCCCAACCCTGTGAAGCAAAAATCTAATGCTCCAAATGAAAACGATTCCCAGGCTTCGTCTAATTCTGGTGAGACCTTCGATGTTAATGCCGTTCAAACCACCTCGGTAGACAAAACCTCGAAAGGTAGAAAGAAAGGAAAAGGAAAGAATAAAGCTGATCAACCTAAACAGGATCCCCCTAAGCCTCCAGCTAAGGAAGCTGCCAAGCGCAAACCTAAGTATCCTTGTCTTATTCATGATGAGGATCACTATACTAAAAGCTGCCCGAGGCGCTCTGAGGTTAGTCAGTTGTTAAAAGGTGCCCCTGGGACTCCTGCGGTGCTCAAAGAACCTTTTCCCTCCCAGCAGACTCAAATGATCGCTGATCCTTCTCAATCCTCTTCTCCCTTTAGCTCTCAAGTTTTTATGGCCAGGACAATCCATGTACATATCAGTACATGGTCAAAAGAGTATCCTTCACCCACCGAGAAGGAAATTGAGGTCCCATCAAGTGTTCCTCCACCTAGTTCAGGTTCGCTCCACATAGAGCAACCAAATACTGAGGCGGTCATACGACCTCCTCCTAAGGGAGTACTCCAGAAGCCTTCTTACAACCCTAATGCTCGTGCTGCTCAACATTATAGTATCATTGAGGATTTAGCCCAAGCTCCTTCGTCTATGTCCACATTAAAAGTCCTCCAGAGTTGTCCCTCCTAGAGGAAGTTGTTGCTATCGGCCATCGGTGGCATTGACCCAGCTGACTCGAAATTGATCACTTTTGATCCAGAAAATCATGTACCAAGGTTGCCTCACCATATAGCCTTTCTTATTCAAGTCATCATCAATTCCAAGACTATTCACCGTACTGTTATTGATGAAGGCGCTTCTACATGCATCATGTCCATTGCTTGTTGGAAGGCTATCGGTTCTCCAACCCTGAGCTAGTCTCCCAATACCTTGGAAGCCTTCGATGGGAGAGATTCCTGTCCTTATGGTATACTCCCACGTCTTCCTATTACTCTGGAAGGGAAGACAGTCAAAGTTGAGGTCAAAGTTGTTGATGCCAATTTAACTTAAAACCTCCTCTTACGACAAAGTTGGACCTATGCCATGTGAGCTGTGGCTTCATCTCTATTTCGTGTTCTTCACTTCCCTCATCAAGGGAAGATTGCCATGGTAGACCAGTTATCCTTCTTTGCCTCTTCTTTCTCCAATGGCAACATGCCTTTTGTGGAGCATACCTCTTTTCTGTATGAGAGTGTGGGTGCTGGACTTTTTAAAGATCTTTCCCTTATGGGTGTTTTTTCACTCCCACACCCAAACATTGCTCCCATCAATATGATTTTGGTTCGTTCTGATCCATGGATTCTTCCTCCCACTGATCAAATTGAATCTTGGGGTGATTTCATGCCCTTGAGTCCTGCCGAGCTCAACTACGTTGAAATCGTTTCTGCATCGGCTTCATTTTCAGAACCTACGGCTTCAGGTAGGGCTCTTGACTCGTATGTCCAATCCCCTTTTCTTGGATATGGCACTTCCTCCGACCCCCTACAGGAAACTTTTCTTTCTGATGAAGAAATTATTGAGACTATGTCTTCTGAGGAACCCCCCCTGGTCTAATCATCATCATCGTTCCTTGTTTCTCCCTGCCCATGGGGCCACACTTGCTTGTCTTAAGCGGTTTACTTCCAGTATCCCTTCTCAACCTCTTCAGGTACCTATATAAATCCATCAAGTTTTCTCTGAAGGCAACATGGGGAACATCAACCAAACTCAACCCATCGACATCTCTATTCATTTAGGGGTTGTCGAGCATATTCATGTCGGAGTCACTTGAACTCCTGAGGAAATTCAACTTTATACTGACCTCTTTCAAGAATTTCATGATGTTTTTGCTTGGTCGTATGAAGAAATGCATGGCGTCGATCCTAGCATCATGGTGCATGAAATACCTACGTATTCGGTTGCTAAACCTGTCTGGCAGTGTCTATGCCCTGTGCACCCCCGAAAGGCTGCATCTATCAAAGCGGAAGTTGAAAAGCTTCTTAAAGTTGGTTTTATTTACCCTATCTCACTTATAGATTGGGTTTCTAATATTGTCCCTGTGACCAAGAAACAGGGCAATATTAGGGTATGTGTTGATTATCATGACATTAACCGTGCTTGTCCTAAAGATAATTTCCCCACACCTTTCATTGACCAACTCATTGATGAGTGTACCAAGAGTGAGATTTATTCATTTATGGATGGTTTCTTTGGTTACAACCAGATCAATATATCGCCCGCAGATTAACACAAGAAAGCCTTCATATGTCCGTGGGGTACTTTTGCTTATAAAAAACTACCTTTCGGCCTAAAACATGCCAGCGCTACCTTCCAGCATGCAATTTCTTATGCGTTCCATGATATTTGGCACATTGTACAACCTTACCTATATGACCTTCTGGCTCATTCAGCGAAGCACTCCGACCATCGAAAACACCTTCATGAAATATTTCTTCGCTGTCGACACTATCGTATTCACCTTAATCCACACAATGTGTCTTCTGTGTTAAATCCAGTAGAATTCTTGGGTTTTGGTCTCCAAAGAGGGCATATGCTTAGATCCTCTTAAGGTTGAAGCCATCTTGAATCTTCCTCCCTCTGCTTCTTTGCAGCAGCTGCAAAGTTTGTAAGGAAAAGCAAATTTTTTACGACGTTTCATTCCAAACTATGCTGAAGTAGCTAAAGGCTATATGCGGCTATTAAAACGGGATATTCCTTTTTTCTGGGATTCCATTGCACAAGAGTCATTTGAGCAGCTCAAAACGCTCCTTGTTTCTGATCCATTGTTACGTCCATCGAATTATCACCATGACTATACTATTTATCTAGCCGCCGTCAACACCACTATTGGAATGGTTTTGGTCCAACATGACAATGATGGTACTGAGCACGTTGTCTACTACCTTAGCCGCAATCTACTAGATACGGAAACTCAATATGCCTATGTCAAGAAGTTGGCTTTGGCAGCTATTCATGCCTTCCAACGTTTCCACCACTATGTATTATTGCATACTACGATGATGATTTCTAATTGCAACCGGATGCTGTACATTTTGTCATTTTAGTTGCTGGGGGGAAAATACTCAAAATGGATTGTTATCCATTTGACTTGGAGTTCATGATAGCCAAGTCTAAGAAATCCCCCATCTTTCCTGAGTTGATCTGCTCCCTACCATCTACAACTACACCTTCTCAATCCGAGGACCATATTCAGGACGAGTCTCTCTTTTTTATTAGCACCCTCGATCCGTGGTACGGGGATATTATTGTGTATCTCCAGATGTCTTCCTTTCATTCTGATTTATCTAAGGATGCTCGACGACATATTCGCCACCATTCTCAACCCTACCGCATTATTGGGGACACCTTGTATTGGGTCGGCGCGGACTCTGTTCTCCGTCATTATTTAACATTCGAGGAGGCTGAGCGATTCTTGAATGACTTCCACTCTGGTGCTTGTGGCGGTCATATTTCCGAATATGCTACTACTCAGAAGATCTTCCATGCTGGTTATTTTTGGTCGTCTATTTTTAAGGATTGCATTCTTGCCGTCCGCTCTTGTCACACATGCCAAATCTACAAATCTACCAACAGAAGATCTGTGTGCCCCCTACTCCTTTGCACCCTATCGTTACTGTCAACCCTTTTACCAAATGGGGCATTGATTATATGACCTGTAAACCTCGCTCGGCCGGGGGGCATAAGTATATCATCGTTGTCGTTGATTATTTCACGAAATGGGCCGAGGCGATGCCTACATTATCCAATGACGGTAAGACAACAGTGCAATTTTTATTTAATCATATCATCTCCAATTTCAGAGTCCCTCAGGCTATCATCATTAATCACGGTTCCCATTTCCATAATCATATGATGACTGAGTTAACAACCCAGCTGGGCTTACGGCATGATATTTCAACACCGTATTATCCTCAAGCCAATGGCTAGGTAGAAGCTGTCCACAAAGTGTTGGTCACAATGCTTCAACGCACCATTGGCATGCACAAGTCCAACTTGCATCTGATGTTGTTTTCCACCTTATGGGCCTACCAAAATTCTACGAAAGATGCCACTAGATTCACTCCATTCCAATTAGTTTATGTCATGGAGGCCACTCTTCCAATTGAGTGTGAAATTCCTTCACTTAAATTAGCCATCGAATTTCTCCCAAACACTACTCCAATAGAAGAACGTCTTCTTTACCTAGAATGGATAGACGAGACCCATCGACTAGCCTCTCTAGTTATTGAAGCACAGAAGAAGAGAGTGAAACTCACTTCGATCAAATTGTTCATCCTCGTTCTTTTGTTGAAGGAGATATAGTCCTGCTCTATGATCAAGTGAATGATAAGCTGGGGGTAGGTAAACACAAGCCCATGTGACATGGGCCCTATATTGTGAAACGTGTTTTGCAAAAAGGGGCTTATGAGCTAATTGATTATGAAGGGAATCCTCTAGATAAGCCCCCAAATGGGCTTTAGCTAAAAAAATATTATGCATGAATCTCGTGCGTTTGATTTTTACATACGTGTGTTTTTAGCATCTGTGTTTTTAGTGTGTGTTTGCTTGTATGGCTTGGTGTGTAGACGTAATCGCCGCTTATTGTGTCCTTTTACTTCTTTTGCAGATGTCTGCTGCACCTTACGTTGGTTTCACTGATGGTGCCTGTCGTAGTACCCGAAATCTTTCCTCTGTGGCATGGGTGATCTACAATCCTCATGGTGAGTTAGTAGATCTTCAGGGTGTTTGCCTAGGTTGCACCACAAACAATGTCGCTGAATACAGCGCTGTTATTGAATTGTTGACCGGGGCAATTAACCTCGATATTCATGCATTGGTTGTGAATCTGGATTCTCAACTTGTGGTCCACCAGCTCAATGGGCGTTATTCTGTTAGAGATCATCATATTTTAAGGTTGTATTTACGTGTTAAATTATTGGAAAGAAGTTTTGATTTTATTACATATCAACATATTCCAAGAAGATTAAACATGTTAACTAATGCATTAGCAAATCATGTAGTAGACAGACATTTACACAACATGTAAATTAAACATTGTATAGAAGCATTTAGACACAATAATGAACCATAAGATAGCATATATATATATATATATATATCTGCCATGTGGTGCACTGAGACGCTCAAAAATAAGTGTATATGTCAACAAATAGAGTCTGTGTACATCCGAGACACATGTCTCTCAAAAACTCAGTAGCAAATAAAGCCTAGGCATCTACTGTGGTGGGTTATGCTCCCTATAGCAAACCACTGCTAATGCGACTCGTCTCAAGAGCCTGTGTACCCTAGGTATCACCCCTAATATATGTATTTGATACTCTATGGGGACCTCTTTGATCCCCTGTAATTCAGGATCCCCTCTGTCAGGGCCTCAAGATTACGAGCCACTGTCTCCACTAAACTGCCAGCTGGAGGAACCAAAGCCAGCTCCCTGATGACTTGTGGTTCCCTCCATGCCTCTCAAGCCAGTCCCACAGGCCTCTCCTATCCCACATCTGCAGTAACATAAGATACATTATTAAGACATATGCATGAAAAATTTAAAAAACATCATAAAAGACAATATCCAAAAAATAATGTGATCAAGTGTTTACCTCCATCGTCCCACTGCTTGCCAGAAAGCAGCATCATGTTGGGGTCCCCATGGAAATCCATACCTGTGTATGGCCAATCCTAAAAAAAAATCACTCGGCGATTCAGCCACTCTCAGAATAGTGTCCCCCATGACACTAGTCGACCACCGCCCCCTCGCGGCATGACATGTGCCCCGTGAGTGATCTAGGTCTCCCATGGTCTCGGATTGTCTAAGTCCATATGCTATAGCTGAAGTGACGAGACTCGCTCCAGCATGAGTGGAATCAGAATACAACTGTAATGAAACTGTTTCGCCTCTCCGCAATGACATCTGGTGAGCTACCTCTTCATGTCGATGGTTACTACCTCAGCCCAGCTATACATAGTTGGGTTAAGGCACTCAAGAGCCAACCGAAGATGGGTCTTTTTTGCCTCATGTTGGGCATGGGAGCCAACTACTCTCGTCACCATAAATAGAACCGAGTGAAGGATCATGTCCTCTACTAAAGGAATTGCCAATTTCTTGCTAGTGCTTGATTTTCGTGCCCCTGGGCACACCTATCAACATGTCTAGTGACTTCCTGCCAACCCGTTGGCCCTTTAAAATTAGCATCTCACCACGACGGGATAGTCCAGTCAAGAAATAGATGCCAGTAGCATCAAATTTAATGTCTTTGTTACACTGAAATTTGTCACCCTGACTATCCGCAGTTTATGTGGCCTCATCAATAGCTACATTGTCCTCTTTGTCAAGCCCCATACCTCTGCTCTTCATGTCAAAACTTCAAAGAGAGAGAAAGTCACTTGAAAACATATTTATCTCTGGGTACGCAGGTTCTCTCTACCTTGCCTGCGTGTACGCACTCCAAATACACTAGACCTGCGTCCTTATACGCTCTGTAAGCTAAAGGTTGGGTGCGTACCCCTGTA
>APFE031409203.1:20158-39888 GCA_000404065.3 Pinus taeda
CGCCTCCTCACTTCCGCAGCTGCAGCGCTCGAGAGATCACCCTTCACAGATTCGCTTTCCACTTCACTTTCATATAGATCGAGCTTTTGAAACAATAACCCAATATTTCAGATCTTAAGATATTCAAACCAAAAGCATACACAAGCCAAATGATCTCCTTTGCTTTATATAGGCAAGCTCTTCCTCAAATCATGGACCAATACCACGGGCCAAAACCATAACAAACCAATACCATCAACTCAATACTAGGGATCAACACGTCTGTCGAGATACCATGGTCCAAAAACCATAGGTTCAAATTCCAAGGACTAACTACCATGGACCAAAGGTAAGTTTTCCCACATGAAATAAGCTTTTCTCTGCATAAAATTTCGGGAACTTTTCTCCACATGAAATAAACTTTTATAAACTTTTCTCTGCATAAAATTCCGTGAACTTTTCTCCTACGTACTTCTTAATTCTCATCATATTGAGAGCCATGCCATGGGTGTTGCCATCAAGTACAACATCTGTAACATATAACCATACCAGAAACATAATGCCAACACAAATAACATTTCCAAATATACTGCCGTTATTAATTTACTGTCTGAAGCAATTTCTTATGGAATTGATTCATTGGTAGTTTATCTTGACTCACTACTGGTAGTGTCACAATTAAATAACATTTATCGGGTTTGTGATCCTTATTTATATCGCCAATTTTTTAGAGTGAGAGTGTTGCAATGACCATTTTTTTATATTACATATGTGCACATTCCACGATCTGAGAATTCATTAGCATATTCTATTGTTAATCAAGCATTAGATTGGCATATAAATCATTCATCAAATTAAACAAACATAAAAAATTTGGATCTATATATACATCATAAAGTTGCCTGTGTATAGATAAAGTGTTCAAAAAATAATATACAAAAGTGGGATGAAATACCCATAATCAAGTCCAGTCTGTCAATCGACCCGGCTTAGGATGAGCGGCTAAAATGTTAACTATTGCATTGGCTAAACGTCGAAGTATGTAGACCCAGTCCCATGGTACTCCTGCCATGCGGCACTGCATATCCTCAAGTAGATCCTCTATGGCTATCATCGGTACCTTGCGAGACAATCTTACCAAGTTTCTTTGAACTGCATATAGGACTCTCTCTGTCTCAACTGCTGCCTCTTCGACACCTCTTCCGCGATGCCTATGCCTCGGAAATCCATCTGGTATCATTGGACCCACATCTGGAACATGGTCATTTTGTGAGTGTTTTGTCCCATCAAAAATATTTCTAAGTTCATTTCATATTTAAAAAAAAAAAAAAGAAAAAAAAATCTTAAAATTTCTATAAAAACTTAAAAAATTGTTAACTATGTCTCCCCATGTTGCACTTGGTGGCAACACCAAGTCTGGATCTCCTCGGAAATCCATGCCAGCATACGGGTAGTCATTGACTGCGATGATATGTTGGTCCCACCAGGTAAAAAACTCATCATCAAAAGTCGTCCTAGGCATGTCCCTGCCTCCAAATTGTTTCATCAAGTCAGCCCATCTTCCCATCTGAGGATCTTGCGGGTTGCTGATAGAGACAGATACCTTGGGATGTAGCCCAGGTACCTTCTTGAAGAAGAAGAAGGAGCATAAAATAGTCCCATATCCAAAGTTCTTTGTCCGACCCTTTTGAATAGAGGTCAGCTGGCTCTTCATGTTGGTAAGAAGAGGTGTGCACCAATCGAAAACCGTGGTTAGGCATTCCACTGCCAGGCTCATGGACACTCGTGAAGCCTAATGCAGTGAAGCTGATCCATTTACCCTCACAATGGTAAACATCAAAATACTTAGAGATAAACTATCCATGTCTTTGATTGGAATCTGACTTCCAATCTTTTCTGGGTTCCCAGGACAGTATATATGTACATAGTCTTCTACTGAAAGACTACTCCTTGTTCTGCCAGTCGAATGCACAACCTCCCCTCTTCGGGAGAGGCCTGTAATAAAATAGATGTATTCCACCTCAATTCATAGAGGCATCTGATCTATTATGAAGGAGTCATCCTCTACACTCCAGTGGTGGATCAGCAATTCGAGCAGGCGTGTGTTGGCTTTCATGTTCAACATTTTGAAGAATTTCATTAAACCGCACCCTCTCAATGCATCTAGTGCATTTTGGTCATTCATTACCTCATTTTTAATTCTGGTATGCTCTCTCTCTCTCTCTCCATGTGATGGTCATCTTGAAAAAAATGAGTTTCAACTGTTAGATTTTGTGTTTGAACTTCAACTCACGTACACATGGGTTCCCTTTATACATAGTCACATGTAGGGTCGTCATATACACGGGTTGATCACATCCAACTCGCGTGTACGCAGAGTTGGATTTTTTGGCATGAATTCCCACGGTCAAATCTTAATGAAAACTTCTAAAAACTATCACAAAACATTGCAAGCGTGATTTGAGGGTCACCTGGTAACTTTGGCGCGATTTGAACAGTCCAATTCTTCAAAGGCAAGTTTGCTCCTTTTTGATCCACAACTCTTTTCTAAACATAAATAAAAAATTTTGTGAGTCCAAAAGTCATTATATAGCTTTGAAATTGCAATTTTTTTCCTCAAAACTTGATTTTTCATCTCATGAATTTTTTGACTTGTGGGCTTGGATTATCGAGAATGGGTTATTGTTTCAGGATATTTTGGAGACTTCTTCGAGATCTTATTTTGGTCCCATGACCATTGACCCGTCATGACAGGTATCATTCACTCATTGGCATATAGGTTAGGGAAAACCATTTTTTCCATTGCATCTTGCATACTAGCCTTCGTTCAGTGATACATTAGCCATATGGTCGACCCCATCATGTCTTGGTTAGCAAACCATGTTCACTCACCGATTTTTAAATCATGATGCGATGGTAGAACCATCAATTACATGGGCATCTTAGTTAGAACCTCGCTGGCATTGGTTGCCCATGCTGTTATACTGAGTAGGCTTGGGAGTCCTCTTTAGTCCCGCCATGACTTGTACGTTGAAGACACATTCTCCTTGCTTCTACGCTTATTTCTAGCCTTATACTCTAGAGGCTCCTTTGTGTTGAGTTGTACTACTGCACTGCATTTTGACTATTTGCACCTTTTTGCCTTGAGCCGACTTCACTTGGACTTGTGTTTAAGCCACTTATTTGACCATGTCTTCTGAAAATCAACCATGCAATCACTTAGCTTCTAGAATTTAACACATCCTTTGAACCGTGGAAGGAACATCCCTTTGAGTGTCCTTGACTAGTTTTGCCTCCCCGCATTGAGCATAGGATTGTTCCCATCCTAGGAACTGGATCATTTGTTTCTCTGACACTCGTTTTTTCCACTGTACTATAGCATTATTTTATTCTTTTTCTAGCTTACAGAAAAAGATAAAAAAATTATATATTCCAAAAAGAGCGGGAACGTGACAACATTTCCATATATTGTTGGCATCTAACGTCAGTTGTGTCGTCCTTGAACAAAGCACTCAAAAAAAAGTCTCTCCTCCATTTTAGGCAGGATTTAGTTTGACTTAGGGATGCCTTAACCTTGTTATTGAGTCATTTCTCCTCCGATTGGTTATCTCTTCCAATCATATGGAGAGTTCGCTTGTGCCTCCTACATGACGAACTTATACAGAGTTATCATATGTTGCCATATAGTCATCATTGAGTCTTGCTTTCATTCAAGGGAAGTAATCCTGAGTCGGCCTCTCTACGGTGTCCCTTGACCTATTTTTTAGTTGTCCATCCCTGTTTGTCAATGTCATGTTTGTCATCACATCAGTTATATTGGTCCTTTACTCATGCTGGTTTGAGAAGGTCTCCATTGATTTCTTGCTGGCGGGTCTTGTCCTTATCGACGACAAAATATTGCTCTGAGGGCAGGCCTAGAGCTTCCCCCTGGCCCTATTTTCATTATTGATAGGTCACCTTATGCTCAGAATCGATCAGTATCATGGGTCTTTGACTGAGTGGTTTCCCTTGTGTTCGACATCAACTTTCATTATCACACATTAGGATTTGTGCAATGCCTTGGTTTCCATTTGACCCTATTGGTGGATTCCTTGGCTCCGTGTCAGCTTTCATTATTAGTTGGTTCAGAGGGTTTCTATCGTGCACTAGCTACATCTTGTGTACACTGGAAACGTGCTTCGGTCGGGTTACTACATCTTTTTCATCCAATTCCTTCCACATTATTGGCTTACGTGTTACACTCATGCTATATTGATGAAGGATGCCTTAATGCCTTCCTTCCAGTGGATCTTTTCCTATCGACTATGGCTCATTGCTCTGGGACAAAGATCTAGAATCCATTTGGCAGTACCTTGGGGTTTGCAGTCATCAATGGCAGATTCCTTCACTATCGACAGTGGGAAACCATCATTGTCCCTTGATTGATATATTCTTCCAGGTATTTGACTTCAGCTCATTCATTCACACTTGTTATATTGTACTGGGTATCTTAACTCTCATTATCATTATCAGTGAGTAGTCTCGCTTTTGTTAACAGTATACATCAATGACCAGTAATAAAATGATTTCTCATGTGGTCAACCTTAGATCATTTATTCCCATTGTGTAGAAATGTACCATGGCGGTCGATGAAGACCTCGGGTTGCATCAACATGTTTTGGTTCACTTGTCAGTTGCTCCTATTATTGCTAGTTAACACCATCCACCCTATATGTTGCAGTCCTTCATAGCAACATCTTATATGTTGGCATTCGAGTTGCGATGTAGTATCATTTTATTCCATCATGTTCATTTGGTACTATTGGGATCGGTTTTTGATATCAGTGATCAACTTTATTCTTTCAGCTTCATTGATCATCTTCTTATATGTGATATTTAGACATGTACTTTTCGATCACAATCAGATGATCCATTATGTACTTTCAGTTATTTATACTTGTATGCATAGTGGATCCGTTTGTACTTGATATGCGGACATGCTTTACTTTCTTTGAGCATGGGTATGCTCGCCTTAGACAACAATTTCTTTCTGATCTCTTTTTGATGGCTTGGCAGGCTGAATTCTGGTGAAGTCCTTCTCAGTCTTGATAGGATTCCTTTCCATATACTTAATACATTTCAGCCATCATGTACCCCTTTTGACCTCATATATTAAGGGGCATCTGTTATAGCACCATTTACCACCCTTGGTATTTGTGATGCTTGGTTTATGGCCTAGGGCAACCCCTCCTTCCAAAATTGGTCCAAATATTTTAAAAACACTGTTTTATTCCCTGTACGCTACTTTTCCCTTAGATAAAAGAGTGTACACACGGTTTAGTCAATATCCAATCCACGTATATGTGTTAAAACACTTAAAAAAAATCCTTAATTATGGGCAGAGTTCACAGTTTTTACTTGTTGATTACCTCTTATTTCCCAACTAAAAAACTAATTGGGAGAAGTATAAATAGAATTCTATGGGAAGGCCTTAAGGAAGAGAAGAGATAGAATTATCATACTGAGATTATCCTTGACTGAGTCTAAAGTATCCCTGTGCTTCATACACTTCCCCAAGTTTCAGGAAACCCTTGTTTCCTTGATTGTTGATATTCTCCCTCTTGCTTGAGATATCATGGTATTGGTTATGGAAGGAGGTTGTTGAAGATTGGGATTGGATGGATCTGGAGGGCAGTTTTGCTTGGAGCCGGAAGAAGAAGACTCAGGTGAATTCTCTCTATGTTAGTTATAGATTTCTACAATAAAAAGAAGCATTGTCGTGTTCTTGAGATTAACTTTGTTTATGCATCAGATACTGTTGTAATTCATGTATGAATGTTATTTTGATGTATAACTAATCATTTTCTTATATGAAATAAAGTTAGTTTCATTAAAATGCTTTAGCTATATGCTACTATGTATGTTCGAATTGGTTGATTAGCAGATTCGAAGATCATCAGGAGTTGAAGAGGGTCTAAACTCTACTGGAACTACCCAAATGAAGGACATCCGGGTATGGTCGCTATCGCATAGTTTGTTTATATAAGCATGTTTCCTGAGCTGTATGAGTGTTTCTTACAGTAGTTTTCTCTTGCTCTATTGGGATTCTAACCCAAATCCCTAGGGTACTTATTCTCATAACAATTATAAGCCATTGTTTTCATATCTTATATTTTGATCAGATATTGATCAAGGACTTTAATGATAGCTCAAATTTCAAAGTGTTCGAAAGAGTGTTGAATCTGAGCAACCAGATAGATCTCGTCTTCCTGATTCTGGTGCCATGAATGGTTCGAAAAACCGACCTCGTATGAAGGAGTTATCGCAATTTGAAAAAGTCCAATAAATTACAATTTCCAAGAATAAATTGATCACTGCAAAGTTAATGTTAAATGTTGTAGGTAGTGGGAGTGCTTAGCGCTTAATTAATTTTGGATTAAGCTTAATTAATCCCAAATTTGTTTAATCATAGGATTAGCGCTAAAGTGGTTTTAGCCTAATTAAATAGTGGTTATCACTAATTAATATAGGATTAGAAATTGGCATTAAATTTGGTGGATTCCACTATTTTCAGGCCTGCTGCCAGATTTGGCAGTCCTAACTGGAGTTATTCCATATTTGGAGGAGGATCTTTAGGGAAAACTACCTAAAGGAACTCCAGAATAATTCTTCAACCTAAGAGAGTGAAACAAGAGGCTAGCTAGGCTAATTGAAGCCTTCTGGAGCCAATGGAATAGTCCAGAGAAGTTCAAGAAGCCATCTTCAAGGAGATTTTCATCCAGGGAGATTTTGGAGCTCAGGGCCACTAGGGGTTGGAGATAGTTGCAGGAGCTACCAGTATTCGTTCTTAGCAAAAAAAAAATCATTCCTAACTGTAATGAACCTTCTAAATCCATTGCAAGGGTTTACAGAAGCATTTGGAGACTTATAAAGGCCGATATGCTACAAGGAAGTTCCGGGCAACCTAGTGCCAATCGTGGAGGAAGCCCTAGATCGGGGATGCAATGCTCATTTGAGAAACTGAATAGTCTATTGTTGATGTCTGATATGTGTTGGAGACAGTAGAAGAGGTTTCAAAGACAGTTGAACAATTCTAAAGGAGTTAGTGCCATCAAGAAGCTCAGGGAAGCTCAGTGCACCAATTGAAGGAATCAAGTCTAAGGGACCTTAGATATGTTTGCATAATGATGATAGCCATGATAGGGATATAGATGGTTTTCTAAGCCCATTGGTACAATTCGGTAATCTTTGGAGTTAATAGTGGAACTTGTAAAAGAAACTTTGCCATAATCCCAAAGAGCCAAGTTAAGATGACAAAATCTCAAGGAGACGTAGCCCATGATATTTTGGTGAATTCCTAGATTAAATTTGTTGTTATGTGTTGTTGTTTATTTGTTGCATTATATGACTGTTATGTGTGTTTAATATTAGTAGAAACAAATCGAATTAAAGTAATTAAACAGTTAAAAACAAACAAAGACATACACCTGTTTCAAGTACTTAATTCCACAATTGTCAACATAACCTAGATCATATATTTGTAAGCTTTGGAGTGGGAGGTTCTTGTAAGCATAACAAGTTGTTAAACACTCATTTTAGATCAGGTGGTATCAGAGCAGGATACTTGTTTGACAAAGAAAAATATTGCTTGTTTGAAAGGTGTTCAAATAGTCAAATTCTACTGTTTGACTTTTTGTAAATTGACTATTGTTTGAGTTTGCAAAGGTGAATGGAAAGCTACTGAAAAGCTAAGTCTAGGAGAGGACAAGAAGGAATAAGGGCTGAAGGCATTCTCCTTACCCAAAGGACCTCAAGGAAACCCTTGAAGCATAAGAGGGTTTGTTTGCAAAAGGCTGCTTGAATAAGAATTGATTCTACTGCCATTTAGTTCATAAATTTGTCATTAGTTCTTTGAAAGCTTTGTGAATTTTGTTGAAGTGATTTTGTTCATTTTGATGATGACAACTTCTACAAGTGATTTTTCCAAATCCTCCCCTTTCACAAGATTCTTTGATGAAGACATGAAGTGAGACTTGTTAGTCATGATGGATATGGTGAGAGAAATGTATGAGGATGACAGGAAGAGCATCAGACTTTGAGAGCAGTTGAATTCCATGAAGGAAGAGAAGCAGTTGCTTTCTAACAAATTGCAGGAAATGGAGAGAAAAGTTCATATTGCAAATATGAATCTGGAAAGGATGCATGAGTTGGAGACACAACTCCTTGTTGCCAAAGAAGCCTTAGTCAAGTATCAGCTTGAAGAAGAGGTAAACAATTCTAGTTTGTCTTCAATTTCCTCTAAGAATGTTTATGTTGGTTCTTTTGAAAAACATACAAGAGGCATAGGGTCCAAGTTGATGTCAAAAATGGGCTATGAAGGAAAAGGATTGGGCAAACTTGCACAGGGCATTGTTGATCCAATAATGGTCGAGGAAAGGCCTAAGTATTTGGGTCTTGGCTATGGACAATCTTATGGAGAAAGTTCCAAAGCACCCATGAAGGCAATTCAAATAGTTCCTAGAAGGAGTTTCATTTTAGGTTCTCTACCTCAAGTTTGTAAAGATTTTATTCATGGGGAATGCAATTGTTTGAAACATGCTTTGCAAGAAGAAGGTGTTCATAAGCAAGCACTTGAACTAGAGAGTTTTGAAAGCTCTAAAAGCATTGAAGGGATTGATGGTGTTCCAAAAGGAGCTACTTCTTCATTTGATTTACCTCCTCATCAAGGTAAGAAAGGTAAAAGAGAAAGGTATAAATCTGATTTCAATCACACTTCTTTTGATTATGTTAAGCATGGTAAATTTCCACATAAGAATTGGAAAAGAATTGCATGTTCCTTTTGTGGTTTGGTTAACCATAGTGTTTCTAGATGTTGGAAGAGAATGGCCACATACAGGAAACTTTTGAAGGAAAGAAGGCAAGAAGCCAAAGGTCCATTGGACAAGGAAAATTATGTTGTCAAGAAGATGAACATATGTTGTGCTTATTTCCATAAGCAGGGACATATTGTTGAAAGGTGTTGGACTTTGAATCGAATAATGCTTCCACAAAATTTAAAGAAAGTGGAAAAAGAGTATGGCAAGAATGGAAAGGAAGTTTCCATAATTGATGCGATTTAGGATGATCCACATGTTGATATCGATGTGCAATTAAAGGAAGCACCTTTGGTGTGGATTGGTAAGAAATGGCTAGAATTCTTATCCATTTAAAGTTTCATGTCTATTGATTTGACACATTTCTTTGCTAAAGGAATGCAAGTTGCAGGATGGAAAAGTTGAGTATGTAGAATCACTTTATTCAAGCAAAATTATATTCATTTCAACTTTGAAATTACATGTACATGTGATCGAGGATCTTGTACTTATTATTGTGCTTAAGAGAAAGTTGAAGAATCGAATACATGCATGAGAATGGAATGCATGAACATATGGATGTTAATTATTTCCTTGTATTTGAACATGTATGTAATTGAATTCATGGAAAGCTATCGACCATCATATTTCTTTGTTTAAACATGCATATACTGTCCTGTTGACTTGGAAGATTTGATTTGGTCTCCAAGATTTTAAAAGGGAGATAATGATGAAGTGTTTCATCTTTGTAAAAGAATCATTAAAATTATTTTTGTACATGCTTGACTTGAAGGGTCAAATGTTTGAAAAGGCATGATTTTTGTTGGCTTGTGACTTAGTCGATCATTTGTACACAAGATGTAAAGACATGATGATGATTCACATGATGTGAAATTTGTTTCTTTTGATGGAGTAAGAATTTATGTCATCAAGTTATTTTCTTCTTCTGACATCATCTATTGAAGAATATTTGCAGCAGCAATTTTCACCAAGGAAGTGGCTTGGAAGTGATGTTTAGTTACCTTCTGTAAATTCTGAATGAGTTCAAGGAAGACAATTCTTAACAGGAGGACAAATGCATCCAGGAAGGGAAGTGTCGACTACCATCGAGTTGTGGTTCAAAGGCACTAGCCATGAAAGTCAAGTGTATGGAGGCTTAATGAAGAGGGTGTTGTACTCTCATCTACTTTTCAGATCAGTATATCCATCTTTTGGGGTCCAAAAGATTCCCAATGGGGAGGAGTGATCAGATATTGATCCAGGACTTTAATGATAGCTCAAATTTCAAATTGTTTGAAATAATGTTGAACCTAAGTGACCGAATAGATCTCGTCTTCCTGATTCTAGCGCCACGAACGGTTCGAAAAACTGACACCGTATGAAGGAGTTATCATAATTTGAAAAAGTTCAGTAAGCTGCAATTTCCAGAATAAATTGATTTTTGGGAAATATTAAAAAAAGAATATTCCCAAAAATATTCCTGTTTGGTTGACCAATCAGGTGGTGACATGTGGCAAGCCCGGAGGCTGCCACATGGTCCTGGAATGGTATGGTAAAAGTTTGTTGGGGTCCAACAGAATTGAAACCGTGACCTCCAGCAAGACAAACTAGTGCAATACCACCTCTGCTATCGTGTTTCTTAACATATGAAGTTCAAATATTTTATTTAACCTGTAACGAGTGGAATTTTGGGGGTTAGGAATGCCAACGGTCTTACCCACCATCGGTCCCATACGACCTGTTCACATGTTCGAGATAACCATCGTTTTCCAACGCTAACATCCAGTTTATGTAACTGCCAAGGTTAGCTCTGTTGCCATGTGACCACTGCAAATTTAACTTTAAATGTTCTGGGTAGTGGGAGCGCTTAATTAATTTCTGATTAAGCTTAATTAATCCCAAATTTGTTTAATCATAGGATTAGCGCTAAAGTGGTTTTAGCCTAATTAAATAGTGCTTATCACTAATTAATACAAGATTAGTAGTTGGCGGTAAATTTGGCAGATTTTGCTATTTTCGGGCCTGCTGCCAGATTTGGCAACCCTAATTGGAGTTCTTCCAAATTTGGAGGAGGATCTCTAGGAAAACTGCCTAAAGGCACTCCAGAAGCATTTTTTGACCTAAGAGAGTAAAACAAGAGGCTAGCTAGGCTAATTGAAGCCTTATGAGGCCAATGGAATGGTCCAGAGAAGCTAAGAAGCCATATTCAAGGAGATTTTCATCCAGGGAGATTTTGGAGCTCAGGGCCGCTAGGGGTCGGAGACAGTTGCAGGAGCTACTAGTATTTGTTCTCAGCAAACAAACAGTCACTCTTGGCTGTAATTAACCTTATGAATCCATTACAATGGTTTACAAAGATAACTGGGCACTTCTAAAGACCGAGATGCTACAGAGAAGTTCCAGGCAACCCAGTGCCAACCATGGAGGAAGGCCTAGATCAGGGATGCAGTGCTCATTTTGAGAAAATGAACAGTCTATTGTTGATGTCTGATATGTGTTGGAGATAGTAGAAGAGGTTTCAGAGATAGTTGAAGAATTCTAAAGGAGTTAGTGCCATCAAGAAGCTTAGGGAAGCTCAGTGCATTGATTGAAGGAATCAAGTCTAAGGGACCTTAGATCTATTTGCAGAATGATGACAGAAATGACTGGGATATAGATAGTTTTCTAATCCCATTGGTACAGTTCAATAACCTTTTGAGTTAAGTGTGGAACTTGTAAAAGAAACTTTGCCATAATCCCAAAGAGCCAAGTCAAGATGGCAAAAGCTCAAGGAGACGTAGCCCACGATATTCGGGTGAAATCCTAAACTAAATTTGGTGTTATGTGTGGTTTTTTATTTCCTTCATTATATGACTGATATGTGTGTTTAATATCAGCAAAAACAAATCGACTTAAAGAACATAAACAGTTAAAAACAAACAAAGACATACACCTGTTTCAAGTACATAATTTCCAATTGTCAACATAAGCTATATCATATATTTGTAAGCTTTGGAGTGGGAGGTTCTTGTAAGCATAAAAAGTTGTTAAACCCTCATTTCAGATCATATTTAATGCTAGATATAGCTTTTAAAAGCATCAACTTTTGTTATTTTATGTACGGTCAATTTAAATGGAAGTGCTCATAATTTTATTCAATATTGTCTTGTACAACTAGAAATAAAATGATGTGGGGGGTGGTGTTTCTAGTGATTTTGAAACTTGTTTTAGTTACCTAAATTTATCCTATTTAAAATAAGCATGGGTGGTGTTTCTAGTGATTTTCAAACTTGTTTTAATTACCTAAATTTAGCCTATTTAAAGTGAGTAGTTGCATTGAACATCTTATCTTCAAGGCAATAACTTTGCTTGAGGGCATCTTCATGAAATCCACCATCTCTAAAAATTATGAAGTAATAGTAGTATCTTGCACTAAATAGACAATGTTGGCATAGAATATTTTATTGTATTTTTTGCTCCATGTCACAAATTTATTGATATTTTATGATTCTTGGTTTCAATTTCCATGCTAAGATTGGATTCATCACGCTTGCTAGGATTTTTAATTTTGCACAGATTATATTGCTCACTTCTAATTGTATAAAAAATAGAGAGTATGCACAATGACATGTGGGTGTCTATTTTACTCAGTGATATGCTTCATTTTTTAACACATTCCAATCCTACGACAATGAAATTAAGAGAGACGAGGACACAAGAAGGACTATCAATAAATGAAATTAGAGACTTTAGAATGCAACTCAAATTATACCCGAATGAAATGATAAGTATTTGAAGTTGCCTAGTCACTAACGAGCATCGAATCACGGTGTGAAAAATTCCTTGCATTATGAGAATTTGGTTGCACCTGCACTAATCCTCTGTACTAGTTCCTTGACTTGCCTATAGATATAATTTTAGAAAAAATCCTACTCCTACAGTTCTTCCCTATATGGATCATCTTTGTCCCCCCTATTGATAGTTATTTTTCAAGGCAACATAATAGAACTCTCCAATTGCATCATCACCATTCCAAAAAATGCTTGAGTATTTCCACGTGATTGTTGGACCAGTCTCTACTCAGGTCCACGAAATCCTTGATTTGTCTCCATCACACAAACCTCTTTTCGTAATAAAATTATAAATCCCACGTTTGCATTCCTTGTCCCCGACATACCAATTCTTTACAGTGGAATACTTTATCATCGCTCCCTCGGTGCATGAGAGATCCACTACTATGGCATGGAGATGATTGGTGTCATGAAATGGTGCAGTGCATCCTTCAATATATGTCACGGAACTCATCTCACCTCACAAAACTCCTCTCATCTACAACAATAAGAGTCCTCACAAACTACTTGGTCTCCATCTCATTCATCTTGAATAAGTGGATATTTCCATGGGTGAAAACGTGTGCTTGGGGATTTAATAAAAGGAGCTATCACTAAAAAAAAAAATACAATGCATCATAATAGTCATTAGCCGGAGGAACAAACGTGTCAAGTTACTTCCTAACTAGATCAAGATACTCCCAAATTACCTCTTATAAAAAACAAAAGATAAACTCAATTGCATATAGAATCTACCTATGCATGGTAGCAATGAAAACACTGTAAAAAATAACATCTACAACAATGTTGGTCAATCTCTTCTTCTAGTCAAGGGCATGCCCAAATTTTGAAAAGTATCGAGAAGGTCGGGGTCCATCTCATCCAGGCTCCTCTTCTTTTTCTACTCTCTCTACTTAGGTTCAGAATAATAGGAAAGGTCTAGGAAATTGATGGGTGGCTAAAAGTTATTAGACCATTTGGGTTCTTCCATTTTTAATCATTGTCTGTAAGCATTGAGTCTAAATTGCAAAAGCTATTCAGGTTCCTTCTTTTATGCTGAAATTAACCTAAGCTTTGGAGAGTTGTAAGGTTTAATGGATCTAAGTATATTATACTTAAAATATAGTAACATGGTTTAAAAATTGAGGCATTGAGATCAGAATGTAAGGATGAAACAAAAAAATATTTTATGTTCATGATTACAAGAAATTTAAATTACATGTAACAAAGTTTGAGGAAGGTCTATTATTTGCATCCTACGAAAATTTTCTTGCATCACTCAAGCCCTTTGAATTTGGGCATGGTAGATTCCATTACACAAAAAAATCAACCACTAAAAAAAGGTGAAAAGAAAAAATAAAATTTCATGCATTCTGACCTTAGAAAAGTTAGGAAGGACCTGATCTCTACAATAAAGACATGAAAAATGCTTACCTGTCCATTTTCTTTTGATGAATTGTTGGTTATAATCAAGATCTGCATTATCATAATCATTAAACCCTGTGTACAATAAGGACATGCAAAATGCTTACTTGTGCATTGTCTTTTGATGAGTTGTTGGCCACAATCAAGATTTGTATTATCATAATCATTAAATCCTCAACTCTAGATGAAATTTATGCTTTGTTCATATAAACCCTTGAAATTGTTTACCCACGTACAAATGGCCAAAATCTCCACGCCCAATGAACTTGCCCTTCCTCCATCTAATTGTCATTGCTCTCCTAAGGTGTTTCCCATAGAAACTCCATCTGGGGTTCGAATCCCATGAAATCCACATTGATGGTCTTCCTTCTTCTGGCATTTCCACGCAGATATCAACAAGATAGAGAAAATGTAGTGCTACAATGTGAAGTTGTAATATGTGAATATTTTATAGATATCAACAAGATAGAGAAAATGTAGTGCTACAATGTGAAGTTGTAATATGTGAATATTTTATTTGAACCCAGCGCTAAAATGGAAATGAAATGATGGAAAAATAAAAATAAATATTTATAATATAAAATAAAATATTAAATTGCAATTTGGGTTAAATGATTTATTTTTAATAAAAATTTGCTATTTTTGCATAAGAGGCTAAATTAAAAAGGAGAAAAAGAGTTAAAAATGATATTGGGATGAGTGTAAACATTTAAATATGGCCTCAATTAATAATAAAATATTAAATTAATAAAAATAATAAAATTCAATTTGTTATATTTTGATTTTGTTATTAACTTGTGAAAAGGCTTTGTTACAATACCATGGGCCAACACCATGACTTATCAATACTACAAGTCCAAAAACCATAACTTATTTCACAACCAAAATATTTTATAACAATATGACAAGATTCTTAACCGTGGATATTCACCCCCACATTAGGGTAGATATTATTAACTTGTAAAAATAGTCTTTGTTACAATACCATGGGTCAATACCATGGATTATCAATACCACATGCCCAAAAAACATAAATTATTTCACAATCAAAATATTTTATAACAATATGATAAGATTGTTAACCATGGATGTTCACCCTCACTTTATCATGGATAAAACTTGTAAATAGGCTTTGTTACAATACCATGGGCCAATCCTATGGCTTATCAATACCACATGCCAAAAAACCATAGCTTATTTCATAGTAAAAACATTTTATTTTAATTTAATTTCACAACATTTTTTTAATTGAATCTAAAATGGAAAATGTTACAATTTGAGATATATCTAAACCCTCTATCCTCACGACTACTAAAAATATTCCCATAGAAATTAAATTAAGGTTTTAATAAAATAAAACTAAGATGGATCTACAAGCATAGATCCATCTTAGCTAAGGATCCAAGGGATGAGAGCAAGCAAATTTACTAATTATAATAGATTAAATATAGTGCATTGTTTTTTAAAGATTTTCATTATTTTTTTTTCTTTCACATGATTGATCCAAAATATAGGTTTAAATTTTTACAACCAATTAAGTTTTTTTTAATTCAGATAATATCTTAAACACAATACAATGTGATCAAATTTAAGAGAGAGTTGGGGAGGAGGCGGAGAGAGGGAGGGAGATAGTGAAAAAGTTGGAGGGCAGAGAGAGAGAAAGGGAGAGTGATGGGGGGAGAGAGAGTGAGGTGGGAGAGAGGGAGTGAGAGGAAGGAAGAGAGAGAGAGAGAGAGAGTTGAATTGGGGGAGAGAGGGAGGAAATAACAAAGACATAGACAGATAGAGGTGGAGAGAGAGAGGAGTGAGAAGGGAGAGATGGAGAGAGAGTGAGGGAGAGAGGAGAGGAGGGAAGAGAAAGAAGAGGAAAGGATAGAGATAGGGAGAGAGATATAGACATAGAGATGGAGAAGGACAGGGAGGGGGGAGATAGTGATAGAGTTGGATGGAAGAGAGAGAGAGAGACAAAGAGTAATTTGGGGGGACAGATAGAGGGATCTGGGAGATAAGGGATAGAGAGGAAGGAAGATAGAGATGAGGAGAGAGAGATGGAATTGGAGGGCGTAGGAGGGGGAGGGAACAAGAAAAACATAGAGGGAGAAAGGTGGAGAGAGAGAGGGGGTAACAAGGGAGCCATGGAGAGAGAGTGAGGGAGAGAGAAGAGTGGGAGGGAATAGATAGAATGTTATAGATAGAGAGGGAGAGAAGGAGAAGAGAGAGATAGACAAAGAAGGGGAAGAGAGGGAGAGACAATGATGTATGTTTGGGGGGTGAGATAGAGAGAGGGAATAACAAAGAGACACAAATACAAATATAGATATTATATAGTATTATATAACCAACCTAGATCCATATTAACCCTATAACTATCAAGTGGCGAGAGGGATCCAATCTCTCGAGGTGAAAACATTTCCTTAAGTTTTGCACTAGAAAAAAAAGGTTTGAACCTCGAGAGATTGGATCCCTCTCGGCACTTGATAGATCTGGGTTAAGACAAATCTAGGTCGGTAAATATGAAATTAAATAGTTTTTATTTGATATTATAGTCTTAAAAATTAAAATTTCTCTTCAAATTAATTTCAAATTGGAACTAGGTCCAATTAGATTCAATGAATAGATTTAAAAAAAATACATAAATAATTTTTATTAAAAATATATATATATATTAAATTACAAATTATTAGAGATAAATAATGCAAAGTTGGCTCACTTATACACCATGTGAGGATGAAGAAGTGTTTAAGGAAGGATAACCTTTCAACCAAACTTTAACAGCCTTTCAATCCCCTATCACTTGTAAGTTTAGATTGCTTGGTACAATTAAGATGACAAACATAAAAAATTGATTCATATTATTGTAGTACTTGTTAGGTAGTTGTACTTTTGTTCTTAAACTAAATTATTCATTCATGTTATCCATTTTTAGTTGTATTACTTATTAGCTAGTCACATATTTTAACCGGCAACTAAATTAGTAATTTATGTTAGTCGTTTTTAGTTTAGTCACTTAAGATTGCTCATTTTTTGTAGTATTTCACTTGGAAAAGTTGTGGTGAGTAACCATTTTAGTCACCTAGTCACTAATTTCTCATTTTCTAATAGTGATTGTACATTAGTGTAGAGGGATTTTAATATGAGTAGCCTTCAGCAAAAGGAAGAGGACGAAACGACTAAAATCTTCATGATCATCCAAACTCATATCCATTGGGATGGGTAAATAAGGATGTAGAAATAATGGTGACCAAATAGTATAAAATTAGATTTTCTATCAATTTCGATTTTATTGATGAAGTCAAACTAGATGCAGCCCCCCTTGATATATATGGAGTGGTGTTTGGAAGTCCCTATATGTACATGCAAGATGAATTTTCATGTGAAGAGCCAACCAATATGGGTGTATCAAGGATGAAAAATATTTCGCCATCAACATGCAGAAAGGAAAGTCCAAAATTTCCCTGGTAAGTGCCAACCAAGCTAAGAAACTAATCAATTCTAGCAAGAAGTATGTTTTACTATTTTTAAGAGAAAATAATTATGTAGAAGAGTTAGTAAGAGAAAAGGAATCCTTGGAGGGGTGTACTAAGAAATAGAAACAAAAATTGGAAGAGTTGATTCATGCATATAGGGATGTGTTTCAGGAGCCCAAAGGAATACTACCCAAGAGGAAAGTGGAGCATGAGATCCAACTATTGCTAGACTCTCCATTGTCAAACATTGAGATATACAAATCATTTTTTATAGAAGCAAGTGATGTGAAGAATAATTTGTAGCAGTTACTAGAATAGGGTGTAATTCGATCGAGTGCATCATCATGTGGGTCGCCCATCATCATTATGCCAAAGAAGGATGGGACTTGGTGAATGTGTATAGATTAGAGTGTTAAACAAAATTATGCTCAATATTACGTAACCCGCTACCTAGGATATATTATCTACTAGATAAATTCCAACAAGTCAAATACTTCACCAAGTTGGACTTAATGTCTGGATATCACCAGGTTCGAGTAAGAGAATAAAATGCATTGTAGATGACCTTCAAAACTAGAAAAGGTTTGTATGAGTGGTTATTCATGCCATTTGGCCTATGTAATGCACAAAATATGTTTATGATGTTGATGATGATATACTTCACCCTTTTATATATTCATTTATTACTATATATGGGTATATAATACTACCCATGAGGATCACATCTCACATTTGATGCAAAAAATAGAGACGTTAAAGAAGCACCAACTACTGGAAAATATCAAGAATAGTGAGTTTGCAGAGTAGACTTTGGTGCATCTACAATATGTGATAAGTGGAGGAGAGTTGAAGATATATCTTGCCAAGATGTAGGCCATCATGAAGAAATTGATGCCTACTAATGTTTATAAGGTTAGGAGTTTCACTGGGGCAACACAATACTTGAGAAAATTCATAACCTCGTTTTCAGAAGTAGCAACACTGCTCCATGCCATAATAGCATGTGGAAACAATATTCAGTGGTGCAAATATCAATAGATAGCCTTTGAGGAGCTAAAGAAGAAGATCATTCAAGCACTAGGTTTGGCATTACTAAACTTGTAATGGCCCTTCGAAGTGTAGACAAATGTGAGTGGGTATGCTATGGGAGCATTATTGATGCATGGAGGAAGGCTTGTATGCTACAATTCTAAATTATTTCATGGATAATATATTAACTACCCTACCTACTACTAGGAACTCTATGCCTTGGTTCAAGTTGTGAAGAAGTGGAAACACTACTTGATGGAAAAGGAGATAGTAATCCACACAAGTCACCAACCACTATAATACTTGCAGGCCTAGAGTAAGATACAATAGACCAAACATTATAAGTGGATAGGGTTTTTACAATAGTTTCATTTAGTGATTAAGTATAAGAAGGGAAACACAAACAAGTTGGTTGACATGCTTTAAGGTCACCCACATCAAAGATCACAACTTTGGGAACTTTGATGCACATGGAGCCATTGACCTGTGATGAATATAAAAGCACATATTTAGAAGATGAAGACTTCAAGGAGGTGTTTTAGTAGTTATAGAGATAGGGTCATGTGCACGATGGTGACAACATAATTGAATACCATTTCTAGGACGAGCTACTTTATAAGTTGCATAAGTTTTATGTTCCTAAGGGTGGATGATTATAGCTAATTAGATAGGCTCATGCGTCTAAGGTTGCAGGGAACTTTGGTGTAGGGAAGACAATGACAAACTTGTAGAGGTAAGTTTATGGACCCAAAATGAAAGAACATGTAGCTAGGTTCATAAGAGAATATATACTTTGTTGTACTAGCAATTCTAGTAAAATTAAAGAAGTTCTATATCATCCCTTATTTGTACCCTTGCTTGTACTCGCTCATCCTTGGGAAAGTATTTCTATGGACTTCATGGGAGGTTTACCAACAACCAAGAATGGACATGACTTATTTTTCATGGTAGTTGAAAGGTTTATAAGGATGTAAGTTCTAATGCCCTATAAAAATACCATCATTGGGAAAGAAGCAACGAACTTGTTCTTTGGATAGGTTTAGGTGCATTTTTGGATACAGAGGAACATTGTTGTTGTTGGACACCTAATCCTAAATGGGTTAGTGTGGAAGCCAAATGGACAAAAGGAGTCCAAGAGACCTTGGGATGTGAATCCCAACGGTCACATAATGTACCATAAATATACATCA
>APFE031409203.1:70423-135625 GCA_000404065.3 Pinus taeda
GTGTGCAGTAGGTGAGATGCATACTGGATTCCCTGTGTGACAGGTGCGATGGTCAGGGAAGGTTAATTTTACCTTCAGACTTTGGTTTTTCTTCACTCTTTTCCGTTCTATTTAGGAGTTTTACTGTTTGTAGTCAGTATATATCTATGGAAACCCCCTTCTCTTCCATCATTCCGCCTCCATTGTGCAAAGAATTGTAAGTGTTTTTATGTATTGTGTGCCATTTTCAGTTCTCTTTTACAAAGAAGTAGCGTAATCAGGCTTTCGTTACTTGATCTGAAAGTGCCGTAAGTGTTGTTTTCAGTCATAGAAGAGAATCCCATTATTCTTGATAGTTGATTGTACTGTTACTCTTGTATGTGATTTGAATTAGTAGTTTTTCAAGTGTCGAAAATAGTTTTCATTTTGAAATCGCAAAGTGTCGTCCTTATCTTCGCTTCATTTTGAAAAGAAATTTGTTAGTATTGTCACTTTGGAAAATCATTCAGATTTGCACTTAGCATTCTTCTTGTCATTCATACATTAAGAAGGCTGAAAACAAATACATGCATGTACATTTGCATTTATACTACTTGGTTTGATTTAGGACAGTGCATTTAGTGTGTGCTCTGTGCTCTTTGTTGAAAGACCCTCAGTTCTCTTTCCTTAGTAGCTAGGATTTTCATTGCCCAAAAGAAGATTAAATAGTTGTTTATCATCTTAGACTGCATTTTAGGAATTGTATATACATCACGCGATGAACCTGAAAGGAAAATTTTTAAACAAGATCAACTATTAAATAAATTTAATGAATCTAAAAATGCTTTGGAACCTAACGCACAACATCTAGAAGTCTAGGCTAGAGACATATTCTAGCGTCGTAAAACCTGGTAACTGTTGTTTTCATTGTTGGTTGGGTGATTCCTCCACTTTAAGACGACAAGTGCCAGTACGGACTTGTGCTCCCATGTACCGTCGAGTATATATTGGGAGACCACAATAGGCTATACCCTTTATCTTTAGGAAGCCGTGTCTGCTGCCCTATCGATCGCAATGCATTGAACACAGCATTCGGGAAGATTGACTGCCATACCATAAAAAGTATTCTACAGTTTTACGATTGGTTTGGTAATCCCTCTGCCTAGATTTCCAGAGAAGTCTCTTTTGTTCCTTTTCAGACTCCTTAAAGGAAAAGGTCCATCTGAGCACTTGTCACTTCAGGCTCATTAAAAATCGAAGGCCACTAGAGTCATCTTTTGTTTTTTCTCGACTCTTAAAAATTGAAAAAACAAGTTGTGTCAAAGCGTCTAAAATTCATTTAATTTGGAAACATTTTCCCCTTCTTATTTTGAGTTGATCAAGTAATCTGCGATTGTGGAAGAAAGTCAATCAAAACCCCGTCGTTCGCAGAGACTTACAAGTCAACCGTCGTTGACTCTGGAAACGAAACTATTCCAGACAAAGCGAACTTGTTTGGCCGGATTAAAGTCCCCTAGGTTAGTTGGGGCAAGTACTCTGACATCCTCAAAGACTTTGGTTACTCTGAATATTTTTGGTATCCCTGCCTCTACAGAAGAAATTCTGCAGCAACAAAAGGACATTACAACTGATCCTAGTGTGACGATAAACACTTCTATTCCTGAACCGGCTCCATCTACAACTGATTCGGAAGGTGTTACTCCCCAAACGTCTGTCGCTGCAGAACTTATATCTTCTTCGGCACCAGAAATATTTTACGGACCTAACGGTCTACCTCTTCCTCCTGGATTGATTGCCATAGAAGAGATTATGGAAGATCCTCCAACTATCACTCCAACGCAATTTGGAGCTGGGATCACCCTATGTCCTTCTTCATCAGAAGTTATTCTCCTGCCATTGGAAGTTCTTGAAGAATTGCTAAGGAATCTTTTGGATAGGCTTAATATGTCTGAACAATCGTCAACATCTAGGACTATGTCATCCAACACAGTAGCGGCAGAAATTCCTGCTGCTACCCCGACAATATTCGCCGGCATGCCATCTGTCCCAACTAGCTCTCAATCGTTGGATGGAGTCCATCCAGAGGTTGTTTCGACAGTATGGACCGTTCCTTTTTTTTCATCCGGAATTGTATCTAGAATCTCTTACGTTGAGTCTCGACAAATTGATCCTTCACAGTGTCAATTTGGGCAAACCGGTCCCTAAAGGCAAATCATTCCTTTGAGTACTGGATTACCATCGTATGGAGGGCCGTATACCCTTTCATTGCCTTCTTTGGAAGGACAACCATGCAAGAGTTCACAACAAAATTTAGGTTATGCTGGAATTACAACTAGCAGTTGGGTGCCAATCCTGCCTCAACAACCAAGAGTTGTATACTCAATGCAAAAAAGTTTTCCTATGACGAATATCCCCACTACGCCGGCTATTGTGGCAGTGTCACAAGTACAAGCATTACCAGTTGTATGCCAACCTCAGGTTTCTCATGTTATAATGCAAGAACCTCTCGTACCTACGACACGACCGCAATCACCAACTAGTGGAATGACACAGGTTAAAACGGGGACCATCACCCCTCATCTTGGTCAAACAGTTAGTATTGGACAACAACTCATGGCTTCACAACCATGGCTGGTGCAATACCAACAACCGCAATTCCAACAATCTTACCAAGGATATGAGCAACAAGTCTTTGCAAGTAATGGGCAGCCGTATAATCAAAACGGACAATATCAACCATATCATAATGGTTATACCCATCAACCTTACCAAAGTTACCAGCATCAAATGCATTATGCTGGTATGCAAAGACCAACTGCTCAGGCAATTCCATCTTATCCTGCGTATGCTTAGCCAAGCTTGAATCAACAGTTGCCTTTTGTGGCAACTTTAGAGTTACCAGATCTAAATCAACTAACGAACGATCCAATTGCCTACGCCCCTTGGTGGTCGGCGAATCCGCATAAACTTCTCTCTGATATTCCTAAATTTAATGGAAATCCAGGTGAATACCTGTCGAATCATGTGATGACCTTTCATCTATGGTGTTCATCCAACACCCTCAATGATGATTCGATCAGACTTCGCCTCTTTCAGCGAACGTTAACCGGTCCGACAGCAAAATGGTATATCGAATTTCCTAGAGCTTTGTTTGATAACTTCAGTACCCTAGCCACAACCTTTTTAACCCATTTTCAGTTACCCATAAGGTACGAAATAGGAATTGAGCTGCTTACCAATTTCAAACAAACGACGGCCACTCACATATCCAATCATATTCATGAGTGGCGACGTCGTCGTAGAATGGTAAAAACATATGTTCCTGATCAATTATTGGCTGAATGGTTTATTAAGTCATTGTTACCTTCTATTACAGAAGATGTGGCAAAGGGACGAGTTGTCACTGAAGAGCAAGTCATTGCTCGTGCACAATATCTAGACTTGATCTATACTCAGTTTGGCACGCTCTACGATAAAATCCCCGATGCTCCTAGACTGGAATTTTCTGTTCCTCCCCCTCCTAAATCAAACAAAGACTCTCATGCTGGTGATGGCGTGATAGGTACGACAAGCACTAAAACCATAAAGGCTATGTCAAAAAAGGCCCGCACGGTTTCAAGTCAAAATGCTAATGAAGAACTTCTAGCCTCAGAAGTAAATGTTGTGTCGATAGACAAAGGCAAAGAACCCAAGAAACTAGGAGGCAAGAAGAAAAAGAAAGGGAAGAAGAAGAACCAGGAGGAGTCATCTCCTGAAAAATCTTCTGCAAACCCTTCTAGGGATAAGAAACCAAGAAGTCCATGCCTAATATGTGATGAGGATCACTGGACTAGAGAGTGTCCATATAAAGCTGAACTTAGAAAATTCTTCAAGAGTTCAAAAACCTCGGTTGTATTGACTGATCCATTTCCAAACCTAGGAACAAATCTGGTTGCTAGCGAAAATGCTTCCCCATCCCAAGTGCTAATGTTGTTGGTTTCAAAGCAACTGAATGATGCTCTCATATTGACAAGGAATAAAGATTACGGGAATCCATAGATGTCGAACAAAAAGGATAATGGTCAACCTAGTAGTTCGACAACAACTTCGACCGAATTTGTGCCACCCATCATTCTTGAATTAACAATAAACCGCCAAAGGGAGCAGTACACAAATCAATGTTTAATCCTCATGCCAGAGCAGCACAACACTATAATATAGTGGAGGATCTAGCTCAATCGTCCTCCACGATGTCAACACTTGAGGTACTACAAAATTGCCCATCCCAAAAGAAGGCATTATTATCAGCAATAGGTGGGATTGACCCAACAAATTCCAATCTTGTGTCCTTTAACCACAAAGGATATGACCCTCAGTTACCGGCTCAATTAGCTTTCCTTATTCAAGTAAAAGCGCTCAACAAAACTGTTCATAGAACAATTATTGATGAGGGGGCATCCACATGTATTATGTCGATGAGTTGCTGGAAAACTTTAGGGTCTCCAACCTTGTCGCGATCATCAATGACATTAAAAGCATTTGATGGATGAACATACACCCCATATGGGATATTAAGTAACTTGCAAGATGAACTGGGGGGAAAAACAGTAGAAATTGATGTTGAAGTTATCGATGGAAATGTCGATTACAACATCCTACTGGGAAGGCCCTGGATATATGCCATGGTTTCCGTTGTGTCGACCTACTTTAGGAAGATTGCATTTCCTTTCCAAGGAGGAATTACAATTATCGACCAACAAACATTTCTCCCCAACAGTTCACAAGTTACGGGAAGCATTCCAATGATCCATGGAAGCCCTAATTCGCTTCAAATATCAAAGTAGGCCTACTAAAAGACCCCACATTAATGGGAACTTTTACCCTACTGCCTCCAACCAATTTGGCGGAAGTGGCTAAGGTGGGAACCTGCAATATGATATCTTCCATTCAAAAGATGTCAGAAAACAATATTAATATGGATCATCTGCAGGTATTGCCTCTAAGCCCACTGGAAATATTATAGCAATCAATGTTTTCGGTATGGGAGGCAAACCCGTGTCAATTCTCATCAAGCGTTTCGATAGATAGGTCTAAGGAATATGGCACCCCTTTAGATCCTTGGTCGCAAGTACATTCTACAGAAAGGGATTGTTCAATCGATGATGATTGACGAGGCACCATTGGAAGATTACCACCATCGTTCCCATCTTCTGAATTGGAAAGAAGATAATTCCAGTGACCTAAACCATCCATCAGTTTTTGACTTTCTGTCGAATACTATAAATACGGTGGATTCCGAGCGAAACCTATCCAATATTGAAGAGACTATTGCCATAAATATCTCGACCAAAACAGATGTTGTGGAGAATATTCATGTCTGCAAATCTTGTTCTTCTTTAGAACTGGAAGTATATAGCACTCTCTTTCACGAGTTTAGAGATGTCTTTGCTTGGTCATATGATGAAATTCCAGGTATTGACTCAAGCATAGTTGAACATGAAATTAAGATGTATCCAGATGTCAAACCGATACGACAACAGCTACGGCAGGTGCACCCCAAGAAAGTCGTTTCCATCAAGGCAGAAGTTGAAAAACTCCTCCATGCTGGTTTTATTTACCCGGTTCCTCTAACCGATTGGGTATTGCATATTGTTCCTGTGATGAAGAAACAAGGAACGATTAGAGTGTGCGTCGATTATAGGGATGTAAATCATGCTTGTCTGAAAGACAAATACCCTACACCCTTTATTGACCAGATAATTGACGAATGCGTCGGATGTGAAATCTTTTCATTTATGGATGGATTTTCCGGGTATAATCAAATAAATATCCGCCCACAGGACCAGTCAAAGACTGCATTTATTTTTCCGTGGGGCACATTTGCATATCGCAAGCTACCCTTTGGTTTAAAGAATGCAGGGGAAACTTTTCAGAGAACAATGAACTATGCTTTCCATGACATCAAGAACATTGTTCAACCATATCTTGACAATCTTCTAGCTCATTCGCGAAAGCGGACAAATCATCCGCACCATTTGAGAGCGATATTTCTACGTTGCCGACACTACAAGATACGACTCAACCCGCACAAATGTGTGTTTTGTGTCAGTTCTGGTCATTTACTTGGCTTTGTGGTCTCAAAGGACGGGATTCGTCTCGACCCATGTAAGGTTTAGGCAATCACTGATTTGCCTCCACCTTCAAATTTGCTTCAGATTCAGAAACTCCAAGGGAAAGCGAACTTTCTTAGGAGATTCATTCCAAATTATGCCGAACTTGCTAAAGGTTATACTCGTCTATTGAAAAAAGAAGTACCCTTCATTTGGGATCAAGTCACGCAAGCTTCCTTTGATGCTTTAAAGCAATCTCTAATAAAAGCGTCATTAATGTATGCTCTTGATTATCAAAAAGACTTTAACCTGTATCTAGTGGCAGCAGATACGACCATAGCGATGGTTTTAGTTCAAGAGGATAATGGAATTGAACATCCTATATGTTATTTAAGCCGAAACTTAAATGATAGGGAAATAAAATACTCCTACGTTGAAAAGCTAGCCCTAGTAGCTGTTCAAGCGATACAGAGATTTCGACACTACGTCCTCTTCAGAAAAACTACCATTTTATCAGATTGCAACCCCATGACTTATATATTGTCGCGCAAGCTTCTGGGGGGGAAATATTCAAAATGGATAGCAATTTTACAAGAGTTTTATCTGGAATTCAAAAAATCCAAATCAAAGAAAGCCCTGGTCTTCGCGGAGTTACTATGTGATCTCCCATCGTCGTCCCATGATGCAACATCCGAAGAAGCAATCGTGGATGAAAATTTGTTTCTGATATCTTCAAGAAATCCGTGGTACGTAAATATAATCATCTATCTCTAAACCCAAACATATAGGTCTAATACCTCACGCTCCGAACAACGACAAATTTGATACCAATTGAAAGACTACATGATCGTAGGTGATACCCTTTACCGTCATGGTATCGATACAATTCTGCGGAGGTGCCTCACCCATGAGAAGGCCGAAAAAGTCCTGAATGATTGTCATTCAAGCGTGTGTGGGGGGCATAAATCTGGTTATGCTACAGCGCAAAAGATTTTGCGAGTAGGATACTTCTGGCCAACAATGTTCAAAGATTGCATAACCGCAGTAAGAAGTTGCCATGCTTGCCAAATCTTCGATAGCAAAACTAGAAGACCACCCACACCATTGCAACCAGTAGTTACTGTTGGGCCATTTTCCAAATGAGGCATAGATTTCATGACATGTAAACCCCACCTCGACCGAGGGGCATGGGTATATCACAGTCGCAGTAGACTATTTTACCAAATGGGCCGAGGCGACGCCTACATTAAACAATAGCGGCAAAACGGCTGCCCTTTTCTTTTTTTAATCACGTAGTCTCTAGATTCGGTGTTCCATAGGCGATAGTCACAGATCATGGATTGCATTTTTGCAATCACATGATGGTTGAGTTGGCTGCCAAATTAGGACTGTCCCACGACAACTCTACTCCATACTATCTGCAAGCTAACGAACAAGTTGAGGCAATCAACAAGGTCCTGAGGCGCATGCTGCAAGGATGATTGGAGTCCATAAACGGAGTTGGCACCTGATCCCATACTTAGCCTTGTGGGCATACCAGACATCGGTGAGAAATGCAACCGGGTTTACACCTTTTCAACTAGTGTACGGTATGGAAGTAATCTTACCAGTTCAGTGTGAAATCTCGTCCCTCAAGCTCGCAGTCAACCTTCTCAACGGAACTTCAGAAGAAGAGGCTCGTTTCTTGGAACTAATCTAATTGGATGAAACCCGTCGTGATGCAGCTTCGGCTAACGAAGCCCATAAGAAACGAGTCAAAGCACAGTTCGACAAAAATGTCAAACCTCGTATCTTCTCAGAAGGTGACCTGGTCTTACTTTATGACCAAGAGTCCGATAAGTTGGGAGCAAGGAAGTTCAAATCTTTATGGATGGGTCCCTATATTTTTAAACGTGTATTAGCAAAAGAAGCCTACGAGTTGATGGACTATGATGGGATTCCACTGGCGCAACCCCGCAACGGGTTGTACCTCAAGCGTTACTATGCTTAATTCCGCGTAGTAATCCCTATGCTTTTGTTACACTTTTGTTTTCACTAAGGGTATTTGTTTTGGTTCGGTAATCCACTTTTTTCATTTGTTACAGATGTCGAACTTACTGGAATCTTTCGTTGGATATGCTGACAGAGCGAGTCGTAGTACGCGGAACCTATCTTCTGCAGCCTGGGCCATCTTCGATCCTAGCGGCGAGTTAGTGAGTTTCAGAGGGGTATGTATTGGTCGGTCGACGAACAATATCACTGAATATAGCATGTTGATAGAACTCCTCTCTGATGCCATCGCTCATGGTGTATGCCGACTTGTCGTCAGGCTAGACTCACAACTCGTCATTCTACAACTCACTGGTATTTATTCGGTACGAAATCTAGCCATCTATCGCATGTTCCTAAGGGTTAGAATTTTGGAAAGACAGTTTGATTTCATTCAATATCAACATATTTCCATAAATATAAACACATTGATAGACTCATTGGCAAATTATGTGTTAGATAGACATTTGTGACATTTATAAAAAGAAGCATTTCATCAATATTTGCAACAGGATCACATAGCTTAACCGAAATAAAACTCCGAAAATCAAAAATATATATATATGACTGTTTATGGTTTACACATAATGTTCCGTAACCAAGACAAAATCGGTCAGACAACCCAAAACTCAAAATGCTAGGGGGCACCCTAGTCTAATGATGCTGGTGATAACAAGTCACCGCCTGTGCAATCATGCGTAAAAGCCTAGTCCATCGACTAGGCATGCCAATAGTATGTCGCTGCAGCCGCAAAGGCAGCTCATCAGTCCTCACATCCAGAATACCAAGGGTGAGACCCTCGACCTGATCCTATAATGTTGAAAGAGTCTCGGCCACATCAAGGTCGCGGAGGATAGCCCTCCCCACAGCCTCTCCTACCGGAGCGGCAGCTGGTTCTCTCTGGCATACTGCTGGTCGAACTGGTCCGATATTTGCATGAGCACATGAGTTTTGATTAGTCTTGATCAAATAAATCATAAGAACATTATAAAAAGAATAAACAGAGATACGGTCAAAGAATTTACCCATAGCACCCCACTACTCACCAACCGGCAGCACCAAATCTAGGTCACCTAGGAAATCCATGCCAACATATGGAAACTTGGCGTAAACCATCTCCTGATGATAAAACCACTCGAAGAAGGTATCAGAGAAAGAAATCTGTGGCTGGCCAGCATGTCGAGACATGAGGTCAACCCATCTCTGCATCCGTGGCTCAATCGGTGGAGGTAAACCAAGTGATATGTACTGCGGCTACATCAGTGGGATCTTCTCCAAAGCGAAAGTGGTCAAAATAGAACCATAGCCAAAATTCTTGGATCTCCCGCCTTTCACTTTGGTCAATTTTTCTTTCATCACAGAGATTACTGCATCACACCAGTTGAACACCTTTGGTTCAAGGCATTCCAAAGCATACTGCATGTAAGACCTGTTAGCTATGTGAAGAGCCCCACTACCATCTAGTCTAGCAAGAGTGAACAGAATGGTCCTCAAGGGCCAGTCAGTGACATCTCGAATGTTGATCTTTCCATTCGTACTCGGCTGAGATCCTTCTTTGTAGTGCCGATGAATATACTCTCTCACAGATTCACCCTCGCGGGCAGAACCTGATAATGAGAGAGGGCACCATGCCTCGATAAACTGGTCAAAAAATAGATGTCCACGATAGTCAAGGGGATAGATTTGCCCCTAATTTGGAACACCTGGTTGGTAGGATCCCAAGCATCGAGGAAATATTACAACAAGTTGATTTGTTGCCTCATGCTAGAAATGCGAAAAAACTTCAGCAGGCCACAGTTCCGCAATGCAGTTACCGTACCTGAATCATGTAAAGCGACTGCGTCCTCTTCTTCATGCTCGCATTCTCGCCATGTAACGACCATTTTGCCTCGATAAATCTCCGAAAAACAAACAAGAGAAGAGTCAGGGTCTTGATTCGGCAAAAAACAGGCAAAAATCCATGAGAAAGTTGTGCAAAAAGTTTCCTCCTTGCTCCCAACGCACCCCAGCAGTGTAATGGGAGCGATGCATACTGACTGGCCATTGATGAGGCCAGTATGCATCGCACCTTTCGATTAAGGAAGGGTGTGATGGAGCCAAGGCGAATTGTTCAAACCCCATAGGCTCAGCAAAGCAAGGAAACATGCTTAGAATTCGAAAAGAAAAGAATGCAACTGAAGAGCACAAGTTTAGCTCCTACCTAGTCCAGACGGCATCAAGAATCGTCCACAGAATCTCCCAGAATCAACTAGTGAAAATCAGAGGGGAAAATCACCTCCAGAGCTCCAACAAACCAAGTTCAAATGAAATGGTAAAATGAGAGGTAAAAGTCACTTTTAAATTACCATTCACGTAATTCAAGTAAAGTATTAGTGTTCTTAACTCATTTATCAAGCATATGTTTTCATTTCTAATCGATTTGATGAAGCAATTGAACAGGTAGTACAATCTTTGAAAGAACAAAATTCTAATGGTGAATCAAGGAATCAATGACCATTATCACAAGCAGTTTTAACATGGAATTCAAGCTCGTTAAAAAATAAACATAAGAAATGAGCAAATGTTTCCCCCAGAGTTTAAGCTCATTAAAAAATGAACCGATCCTCAGTAAATAACCATTTTGAATGCATTATCATCAACTTTTGAGTCTTGGTCATGTTCTCATCATCACCTCCACTCTGTTTTAGCCGATCATTCGCCTCCATTTGATTGTTTACCCCTTTCGAGGAACATCTGCGAAGAGTGATTCTGTTAGCCATCCTTGTGACACTGTCGTGATTGGAAAATTCCAAACCTTACCTGGAATCAGCTGCTACTTGAAATCATCATTCGTTCCTCGAAAAACGAGTCTCCTTTAAGCTCTTTTCAGCTGACTCATAAAATATGAAAATATTGCCGAGCGATTAGCCTCTTTGGCTCGTTAAATTCATCGGAAGTGCTATCCCTCCTCTATATTTTAATCTTTTTGGACTTGAGGGATTATTGCACAAAAATATCGAGTGCTTGTCTTGTTCGTCTCATTAAAACTATCAAAAATTCATTCCTTTCGTATTATTTTATGCTTTTTCAGACTTAAGGGATTATATGACGAAAAGGAATCATTGGAGCTTCCTTTCTGTCCCTTTTAGACTCTCTAAAATTGAAAAGGACCGAGTTATCTTTGTCATTAAACTCGTTAAAACCTAATAGCGACAAACTTGTCCAAATGGACAAGAACAAGTTTCATTGTCGCTAGGCTCATTAAAACATAGCGACAGGTTCGCCCGAAGGGTGAATTATAGAACAAGCATATGTTATCCTCCTCAAGCTTGAAAAAAATAAAGATGTACTAGTCAGCAATGACTGGGGAAAATTGGGAAGAAAACTTGAAGAAACTTTATTGGTAGCAAGTCGCTCTTGAACATGACACTTTCTCTCTGCATCCGAGTCGAGTTGGGTTGTTCCGTTCACTGGTCATATCACCATTGGTCCATCATACCATCCATATTTGGGGTTAACGCTACCAATCCATCATCAGTGTTGCCGGTATGTTCAAGAGAAGTTGCTTAGAGAATTCACCTGTGTCTCATCCGCTGCAATACATTCACGCTCCATTCTTTCATGACTGCCACCCTAAACCCTGTATCATCAGATCATTTTCACCTCCAAAATCATTTGCTCCGTTCCCTGTTGTAGATGTGGGATTCATTAAGGCCCTCCTATGATGGGTCATTATCCAAGAAGTCAACTTAGGAACAACTCCTTTCAGTACTTGGAAGCTTGCATGCCTCAATGGCAAGTTTTTCACTTTCGGCGACAGGTTTACAACAATGGCCTTCGACCGGAAGATTTTGCGTGGCGTTCGACGCCAAGTCCCTTTTTCACATCACGTGAATTGTACTATAGTACCTTGAGGATCATTGACATTATTGGTGATACCTATCGCGCCTGTTAACAGCTTACATCATTGGCTAGTAATCAGGAAATGTCTTTCCATGTTCGACTCCAGAACATTTTTCACATGGATCGACTTGTACTCTGAGTGAAGATGGAACGTGTTTTGAAGACCTCGGATCTAGTTTCATCCATCTGGGCTGCGATATATTTAGGAATATAAAGACATCAAATGTACATCATTTCCAAACTGATGATCATCCAAATCAAAGGATGATGACTCCATCCGAATCATAAGTCTACTATACAGACGGTTGACTGTCTTATGTACATGAAAATGAATTTATAAAGCTGAGCATGGGACTGCCCGCCTTAGCTAGATCATGAAAAATATTATGAAGATAATGTATTGTATTTTATCTTATTACAGGTCGCCTCCCAGCTCGAAAAAACTTTGGATCCTCATGGTAAAGCATTTCACCCGACATCAAAAGATTAACGACCTCATGCTTTAGGGGGCAACTGTTATAGACATTTTTGGGAACTGCAACCCCAATCATAAATGTCCATAAACTGAGAGCTCCTAAGTCCCTAAAAGTTTTGCTTCACTACCTAAAGGAACAAGGTCAGTTGATTACATCATCTCCCAGAAGTTCTCCACAGAAAACGGCTCAGAAATGGTCAAAACGGGACCATACTGAATGCCAAGTGCAGAGGGTGCGATGCATATCACCTTCCCAGTGTAAAGGGTGCGATGCATACTGGATGGCCCCTCTATAGGGTGCGATGGGCAAGAATGGACAAATGGTAGAGACAATTTGCGATGTGGAAGATCATATCATCTTTCAGAAACTTCCCCTCTGACACTTGCCTCTCTAATTTCGACCAGGGATGAGTAAGAGATCATCAATCTCCAAGTGGAATCAAGAACTATCAGAGAGAGGACACTAATCAAAATCCTAGAAGCTGACTCATCCCCCTACAATCATCTATATATGGATCCCTCATCACAGAGATCCAGAGGCTGGAATCTTGTATCTTGTAGAGAAATGTTGATGGTTTTCTGGTGTAACATCATAGCGTTGGGTGATCTAAGCTTTACTTGAGGTGAAGAAGGGCTTTATTGCTGGAGGATGATGCTGGTTCAGAACAACTGGTTTTAATCTTCTTGCTATTCTTGATATTAATAAAGCTATTCAAATTTTCCTCCACATTCTTATATGTTTGATTGTATATGCATTTGTGTGGTCGATACATATCTGGTCCTGTGTTGTTTATGAATATAGATCTCTGTTCTTCGATAGTATTATGCTGCTTTGATTCCACAGGTGCTCTCTGAAGCTGTGTAGACAAAGAAGGAGTGGCAAAGATCTATCGAGAAGGAGAGGAACTGAGCAAGGAACCAAGCACAAGACAAAGGTTGGTGTCCTTTGTTCCCCTCTTGTCTATTTTTCATAAAGGAAAGCGAAAGTAGTTTTAACTTGTTTGTTTCTAAGATAGCTACCAGTCTTAGTAGGAATAGCAGCTCTAAGTGGACACTATTCCTGGTAACAGAGTTGGGGATGGTCTAAGAAAGAAGTGGGAAATGATGATGTTGAAGTTATGATTTAGTGGTAGCGAAAAATATAAAACCTTAAGGACAACCACATACAACACAATAACTTCATAAAATTCAAAATGCTATTATTTTTAATCAAGAAGAAGGAAATGTATGGGCATACCATGGTTCTAATGAATGAGAAATATGAATAATGGGTCTCATTGAAAATATTCAAGTGTAGCCATGGAGTTGGAAATGTAGTGATGTGGCTTAATTTATGAAATCCAGTATTTACTTCATCCTTACTAGATGTCCTAAAGTTGCAACACCTTTTCCAAACAACCAATTGTCTAAGACTTGTAGCATTTTTTTTAGAGTTAGTTGCGACAACGGTACTAAGTTGAGTTGCAGTAGTGCTGTTGTGTGAATTTAATTTATGAAAAATGGTCTTTACTTCATCCTTACTAGTTTTCTAGATTTACAGCACCTTTTCCAGATAACCAATTGTCTGAGAGTTGCAACAACAGTTTATGGAGTGATTTGCAACAGCGATGGTGAGGTGAGTTGCAGTATTGGTGTCATGTGAATTGTAGCAATGAGGAGTCATGAGTGGCAACACTTTGGAGTTGCATCACAAGTGTCAACATCTGGGGAATAAGCTAATTTAATCAATTATCTGACAATTGGTGGTTGATTCATCATCCTTTTTTGAGCACCTATTTTCCTTTGTCACTTATCCACATGTGAAAATTTAGTTGTTGATTTCCAATCCAATCCATCGGTGACAAGTATTTAGTTGATTGATGCACTAGAACAATTGTTGTAGAGTTGAAAAATCATTTCTACAAAGTTACAATGGGCTTGAAAAAAAACATAAATAGTGTTAAATAAGATGGCCTAAAGAGAGGAAAACCATTTTTTTACCTTTTGAAGAGCGTTGGCCAGCTATATTACCTATTAGTGTTTTACTAATAGATTCTTTATATGACATTTGATTAAAGTGATTCCAAGGTTACAATAAAGTATATTCGTATGGCTATCTCTAGTAAAAACAAGTTTTTAAAATTCCATGAGATTTCATGTCAAACCTACCTAGGAACAATCTGCATAACAAAGTTGTTTTCGAAATTCCCACATAGACCAACAACTAATATTTTAGGTGTAATTTATTTGTTTGTTGACGGATTGAAATGCATAGAATTGGAGACGAAATTAGATTCATTAAGGTAATTCAATAGAAATTGGTTTTTAAAATTCCATGAAATTATGTGCCAAACATGTTGTGACACAACATGTATGATAGAGTTATTTTTGTTCTCTACCCTAGACCAACTGTCACTAATTTAGGTGTAATTTATTCATTTGATAACGGATTGATCTTTGTCAGGCCAGGCAGCAACTCCTCAAAACAATTCATTGATTTCATTTAGATTGGTGTTTATTATATACATGAGGGAGAGACTATTGATTTCGTCTCTCGATGACTATTCATATTCTCCATTATTTATTTACATCAATTTCAGTTATTCAACCAATCTTGATGATTAGGTGTCAACATTCCCCCCCTTAATCTGAAGGGATGTTCGTGAGTCTAAGCATCATTCTGAATCTTTCAAGCTTTTCTCTTCCAAGCGTTTTGGTGAAGATGTCTGCAATTTGCTCGTTCGTGGAACAATGGCAGAGATGGATTGTTTTGGCCTCAACATGATGTCAAATCAGATGATATTTAGTATTGATGTGCTTTGTTTGATCATGGAACTTTGGGTTCTTGGTCAACTTTATTGCAGAGGTATTGTCAATCATGAGTGGAGTTGATTGTATGTGTTTTACCTGCAAATATTCAAGAATTTTCTTGAGCCACACAATTTCTTTTGTTGCCTCAGTTGTTGCCAAGTATTTTGCTTCTGTTGTGGAATATGTTGGAACTGATTGTTTGCGTGATCTTCAAGAGATAGCTCCTGATCCAAGACTCATAGCATATCTTGAAGTAGATACCCCAGTTTCTTTGTCTCCAACGAAGTCTGAATTAGAGTATCCAATCAACCTGAAGTCGTCCACCTGTGTATACTTGATTCCAAAGTCTTGAGTTCCCTTCAAGTACCTTAGAACTCTTTTTGCAGTAGACCAATATCCCTCACAAGGCTGCATAAACCTGGAGAGGATTCCAACAGCAAACGAAATGTCTGGTCTGGTAGTAGTTAGGTAGTTGAGACTTCCTACAAGCTATCTATACTTTGTTACATCCTCAAATTCTTTTCCTTCAATAGATGTAAGCTTCAAGTTTTGTTCCATTGGAGTAGTAAGAGGATTGTATTGTGTCATGCCAAACCTGTTCAACAAATATCCAATGTACTTCTTTTGAGAAAGAAATATGGACTTCAGATGTTGAGTTACTTCAATACCAAGATAGTAATGAACATAGCCCAAATCAATCATTTCAAAGCTTTTCCCCAATTCCTTCTTTATGGATGCAATGTAGCTTTCATTGTTCCCTGTCATCAAAAGATCATCTACATATACCACAAGATATACAATTGTTTTGCCAACATTCTTGACAAATAAAGTTGCATCATCAAGATCATTATGTTTGAAATTGAGTTTCAGAAGATGCTCAGTCAGTTTTTCATACCAAGCTTGTGGTGCTTGATTGAGGCCATACAAGGACTTCACAAGTTTGCATACTTTATGTTCATGTCCTTTCACAGCAAATCCTTTAGGCTGGGACATAAAAACATTCTCTTTTATATCTCCATTTAGGAAAGTTACATCCATTTGATGGAATTTCCAACCGTTCTGAGTTGTTAGGGCAAAGAGTGTCCAGATGGTAGCCCATTTTGCTATGGGGGCAAAAGTTTCCTCATAATCGACCCCTTCCTTTTGTGCAAAACCTTTTTCCACAAGCCTCTCTTTGTGCTTGTCAAGTGAGCCATCAGCTTTATACTTATTCTTGTAGACCCACTTGCAGCCAATTGGTTTGGTTCCTAATGGAGGATCAACCAACTTCCAAGTGTCATTCTTTATGAGGGCATCATACTCCTTTTGTATTTCTTCTTTCCATTCATCATGAGAAGCAGCTTCTTTGAAGGAATTTGGTTCAAAATCTATAGGCAAGTTCAATTCACAATCATAAGAAACATCCATATCAACAGGTGAAGTAGAGTCATCTACATCACCTCCATTTTGTCGGTTTGAATTTCTAGTTCCTACCTTTCCAACCTCATCAGGATGAACACTTTCAAGTGTCTTTGTCAACCACTTTGGGGGACCCTTCTCAGATGCTCCAAGCTGCTCTGTTGATTGAGTTGGGACTAAATTAAGATTGAGTCTCCCAATTCTATCAATCACATCACTTAAAGCATCATTCGTTGTTGAAGTTTCATGCGAGGGAGAGAGTTCTTCAGAAGAAGATTCCTCATGTTGATCTAGTATAAGAATCCCCCCTTCAAGATGTGGAATCTGATTATCAAATTCTTGAAATGATTTTGCATTTGTGAATCTACCCAAGCAATCAAGTTGTAGCTCGACAACATTGTCAATTTTGGATGATTCAAGAAAAATTACATCTCTAGATACAACAAACCTTTTATTGACTTCATCATAGAGATGGTATGCTTTGGAGGTCTTTGAATACTGTTAAGTTATGGTATGTTCTATGCTTATAACAGTTTACTTATTTTTCTTACTATATTCCACAGATTAGCAATCACATGTACATAAAGTAAAGTGCAGATAGAACATTAAACAATCGACAGAAAATAAGCCAAGAGAAGAGACACAAGATGTGGCGGCTAGCCAGGGACAAACCCCACAATGTGTGGGGAAACCCTTTGATCAAATCTTCTTTTATCTTCAATAATCCAACAGAGAGAAATAGTACAATAAATCTTATTCATATCAATAGTAGCAAACCCTAGATTAGCAGCTTCAGCATTAGCGGCTTCATTATCAAACTAGGGCAGACGATATCTCACAAACCAACCGTTGGATTGACTTCATTCCACCACCAAAAGTTGCGGCTTCCAAAGGAGGTTCAGATGAACCTACAATGTAGTTCAGATGAGGAGATATTCTAGGCTACGCAGGTCAATCTCTACTTCTGCAGTTGCAGCTTTAGTTTCAGTAGTTTTTGGCTTCAAACTAGGGCAGTCGATATCTTGCAAACCGTTCGTCGGATTGAATTCATTCCACCACCAAAATTTGCATCTTTCAGAGGAGGTTCATATGAACCTACAGTGAAGTTCAGATGAGGAGATATTCTATGCCACATAGGTAAATCTTTACTTCTGCAGTTGTAGCTTCAGTTTCAGTAGTTTCCGGCTTCAAACTAGGGCAGTTGATATCTTGCAAACCTTCATCGGATTGACTTCATTCCACCACCGAAAGTTGTGGCTTCTAGAGGAGGTTCAGATGAACCTACAACGTAGTTCCAAAGAGGAGATCTTCTAGGCCACGCATGTCAAGCTTTCGATCTGCAGTTGCAGCTTCAGGTTCAATAGCTTCGGGCTTCACATGTGTGAGAGAGAGACCCATTTCTGCGCAGTAAAGAAGAGACTCATTTCTGCACAATAGAGAGAGAGAGAGATGTGATGAGAAGAGTGAGTGCAAATGAGGAAAAATCCTCTTATATTTATACACAACGTTGGTGTTTGAATAGATGCGGCTGTTGGGCTTCTGAGCCTACATGAGTTGTAGGTCGGCTTGCTAATAATTCCATAATCAAAATAAATTCATATCTCCATGAATACTTATTGGAATCGGATGATCTTTATATCAATCCTACACCTCTCGATGAGAGGAATATAATAAAAATATTATTAGCCATGAATAAGATGACCCACATGAAGTTTTTCCCTGGTTGCCAATTTTAACACTCCCTCTCAACCAGGGAGAACTTCATCTACAATTTGTCTATCGGTCGTTACTATTCATCCATCAAATGCACTGCCTTGTATAGCTTGACCCTTGCCCTACTCTGCTCTATTCTACCTATTCTGCTTTGTCTTTTTCTACCTTGTACTGATCTGTATTGTTCTGCTCTACTCTTGCATTGTTATGTTCTGCTCTGCTTTTGTCCGAATTATGAAGAAGAAGAAATGATCGAGGATGTATCATACTAACTCAAAGTCAGTATTAGAGTATGTACCATTGGTCCTAGACCAGTCTCAACCAACCCGAAGTCAACGTAATAGTGAGTACAACTCCACTGGTCCTAGACGAGTATCATCCTCCACTGACTCAAAGTCAATCTCAGAGTGCGTACCACTAGTCCCAGACTAGTCGTAGCTGACCTGAAGTTAGCTTCATAGTAAGGACCACTCCTACCACTGGTCCCATGCTAGCAACAATATACTCTGATTCCGTGGTGCTCAAAGCCACCGACTTCTGCTTCTTGCTCATCCAGGATATCGAAGCATATCCCAAGGTGAAACAGAACCCAGAAGTTTTCTTACGGTCCACCACACTGCCTGCCCAATCAACATCAGTATATCCAACTAGTCTCACATCTTCGACAGTGTATCTTAACCCATTGTGCCACAAAGATATCTCAGAAGATTCTTGGCATCAATCCAGTGAGGCTCAACCAAATATGAGCTCACAATGCTAATTGCAAAACATATGTTCAGATGGAGGTTCAACAAGAACATCAATGCGAATGAGTTTATGAAACTCGAAGGCATTTCCCAAAACTGGTTCGACATCTCTACCATATAACTTCTAAAAGTTAAGATCCTTGAGGTAGTCACAGGCTTGCAGTCCATCATATCAAATATTTTCAATACCTTTACCACATATTTTCCCTGAGATAGGAAAATTTCCCCTGGCTTCTACCACACTTCAAGTCCTTGGTCCTTCATTTCAAATTTAGAATCCAACTCCCTCTTACATTTGTGAATGAGAGGGTTTGCACCTGATAAAAAGAGGCCATCCACATATAACACCAGTATGAGAGGCTTGTCATCTTCAACCTTAAAGTAAAGGTTAGGATCGACTTCACTCCTAGTGAATCCCAACTTCATCAAGTAGCTATCAATCCTCTCATACCATGCTCGGGATGCTTGCTTCAGCCCATAGAGAGCCTTCTTCAACCTGCATACATGATATTTTCAATCAAATCCTTTGGGTTGCTCCACGTAGACCTCTTCTTTGATCAAGCCGTAGTCTTGACATCCATTTGATGTAGGTTCCATCCTTGTGAAGTAGCAAGGGCTATGACCTTGCAGATGGTCGTATATCTTGCAAAAGGTACAAATATCACATCATAGTCTATACCTTCCTTCTGGGAGAAACCACGAGCAACAAAATGATCCTTATACTTTTCTATACTTCCATCTGCTGCATGCTTTATCTTTTAAAGCCATTTGGAAGTAACAACTATCTTGTCCTGGGGTCTGGGAACTACTTCCCAGACATCATTCTTCATGATAGACTCATATTCTTTGGTCATAGAATCCTTCCATACTTGATGCTTGACAACATCTGAGAATGATGAAGGCTTATTTTATATGATCGTGCTCATGATGGTCAGGTATCCCTGATACCTATTAGGTTTCTTACTTTCATGAAAGGTTCCTTGGGGTGCAGCATGTCCTTTAGCATCATCAAGTAGCCCCCTAAGCCATGAAGGCCTTTCTTGTAGAAGAAGGCTAGTGGGAGATCAATCGGGATCCATGGGTTCTTCTACATCAAGCATGATTCATCATCCTTTTCTTTCGGTTCCCTGGTGTCGGCTTCTTGAGAGCTCCTCAAAGTCAAAAGATTGATCACCTTGCTGAGAGCCATATCTTCGTCAAAGGTGACATCATGACTAATTACAACTTCCCTTTGCCCGGCTACATAGATTCTATAGCCTTTAGTATTTTTACCATAGCCCACAAAAATTCCCTTCTTTCTAGATGCACCCAATTTATTTCTTTTCTCTCTCGGCACATGAAAATATACAGGGCTTCCAAAAATTCTAAAATGAGAAACATTAGGTTTCTTACCAGTGAACTTTTCTTCAAGATTCTTGGAACCCAATGCTTGATGAGGGCATTGATTTTGTACATATACGTCAGTGTTTGTAGTTTCAGCCCATAGAAACTTCGGAAGTCTTTGATCATGTAGCATGGCCCGGACAGCTTCCACAATCATGTTGTTCTTCCTTCCTGCCACACCATTCTGCTCAGGAGAATGTGGTGCAGTAGTCTCCCTCTTAATGCCAGCCTCAGATATGCCTAAGTGAACCAACTATAATATATCAGAGGTCTTGCTTTGGTTTGAGGGGAACAGTCCCCTTTTGAGCTTTCCTTTGACACATCCCAGACATACATCTTCTTTCTCTACTTGGAATTCGGGCATTCCTGTCACCATTTGTCTTACATCGGGTAGAGCTTTGTAATGAAGGTGGGAAAATCTCCGATGCCAAAGTTTCGACTGAAGAGATGTGTCATAAGACATGACACCTAGCAGACTTCCATCGACCTGATATAATGACTCAATAGTAAAGGCATCTTTAACATTATTTTTCCATATACGTACCTTGCCATTGCTGAAGATTACGTTGTAGCCTTTGTCTTCCATTGTCGAGATGGACACTAGTTTCTTTTTGAGGTCAGGTGCATTTAATACATCCTGGACTTTCTAGCCTTCTTGAATGGTTGTCCTCTTCCTTGATTCCCAGCTCTCCTCTTACCTTTGCTATTGAATTTTCCATCCCTTCGATTACCATGAGAGGGATTTTGATCATCGTTACGGTGAGAGTCCTTTCTATCAGGGCATTCCCTTGCATAGTGACCTACTTTATTGCAAATGAAACATCCTCCTTTTCTTCCACCCTTATATCCAGCCTTTATTTTTGATTTAGACCCATAATTATTTCTTTTCTTAGCATGAGAAGAAAAAGCAACAGGAGGACCTTTAGGCAAAGGCATTTCCTGCTCTTCTACCCTTGTTTCTTCTTGAATGCATCTAGCCATTAATTCCTTGAAACCAGGAATTACATTATAGTTCTGAAGAGTAGTCCTAAACATGTACCATTCGGATGGTAACCCAGTCTATCGTAGATTTCCTTGGAGGTGTCTAGTTCAAAGATGTAGGCCACCAAGAGCTTGTCGATAGAGTCCTGGATGATCTTCTCTGTTTTGACTTCTCCATTTTTCCATTTGTTCCAGGTAGCAGCAGATGCATTTGATGGAGGCTCAAAAATGTTGCCTCTCACATGATCCAACACTCCTTGATTCTCAAGGGTTAGATCGATAGACATCTTCCATCCGTGATAGTCAACTTTCTCACGAAGCTTGTCCTCGACAGGAAAGAGTGTTGAGGACCCCATCGTTCTTTTAGGATAGCTTTGCCAATCTTCTCTTTGGTGATTGCTCTTGCTCTTGCTTGGGCTTTGTCTTCACCTTAGCTCTGATACCATGTTAAGTTATGGTCTGTTCTATGCTTATAACAGTTTACTTCTTTTTCTTATTATATTCCACAGATTATCAATCACATGTACATAAAGTAAAGCGCAGATAGAACATTAAACGATTGATAGAAAACAAGCTAAGAGAAGAGACACAAGATGTGGCGGCTAGCTAGGGACAAACCCCACAATGTGTGGGGAAACCCTTTGATCAAATCTTATTTTATCTTCAATAATTCAGCAGAGAGAAATAGTACAATAAATCTAATTCATATCAGCAGTAGCAAACCCTAGATCAGCAGCATCAGCATTAGCGACTTCATTATCAAACTAGGGCAGACGATATCTCACAAACCGACCGTTGGATTGACTTCATTCCACCACCAAAAGTTGCGGCTTCTAGAGGAGGTTCAAATGAACCTACAACACAGTTCATATGAGGAGATATTCTAGGCCGTGCAGGTCAATCTTTACTTCTGCAGTTGTAGCTTTAGTTTCAGCAATTTCCGGCTTCAAACTAGGGTAGTCGATATCTTGCAAACCGTTCGTCGAATTGAATTCATTCCACCACCAAAAGTTATGGCTTTTAGAGGAGGTTTAGATGAAACTACAGCGCAGTTCAGATGAGGAGATCTTCTAGGCCACGTAGGTCAATCTTTACTTCTTTAGTTGCAGCTTCAGTTTCAGCAGTTTCCGGCTTCAAACTAGGGCAATCGATATCTTGCAAATCGTTCATCAGATTGACTTCATTCCACCACCGAAAGTTGCGGATTCCAGAGGAGGTTCAGATGAACCTACAATGTAGTTCCAAAGAGGATATATTCTAGGTCACGCATGTCAATCTTTGGATCTACAATTGCAGCTTTAGGTTCAACAGCTTCCGGCTTCACATGTGTGAGAGAGAGGCCCATTTCTACGCAGTAAAGAAGAGACTCATTTCTGCGCAATAGAGAGAGAGAGATGTGATGAGAAGAGTGAGTGCAAATGAGGAAAAATCCTCTTATATTTATACACAATGTTGGTGTTTGAATAGATGCAACTGTTGGGCTTCTGAGCCTACATGAGTTGTAGGTCGGCTTGATAATAATTCCATAATCAAAATAAATTCATATCTCCATGAATACTTATCAGAATTGGATGATCTTTATATCAATCCTACACCTCTCGACAAGAGGAATCTAATAAAAATATTATCAGCCATGAATAAGATGACCCACATGAAGTTTTGCCCTGGTTTCCAATTTTAAACAAATACCCCAGGAAGATACACTTACGACTTCTTGCACCAAGTTTATTTCTATGTACCTTTGGTATCAAGGCATAACAGGTGGAACCAAAGACCTTGAGATGCTTTACTGAAGGAATGTGGCCATACCACATTTCATAAGGAGTCTTGTTTCGGATAGCATTAGATGGACATCTATTCTTTATATATGCAGCACATAGAACAGCATCAGCCCAAAACATTATTTTTACATTTTTGAAGAAGAGCATGGAGTGTACCATATTTAAGATTGTCCTATTCATTCTTTCAGGTACACCATTCTATTGGGGATTATAAGGTACAATCGTTTGATGTTTGATCCCATGTTGATGAAGATAGTTTTCAAATTCATTTGATGTGTATTCTTTTCCATTATTAGTGCGAATAGACCCAATATGAGATTGTGCATCATTTTCAATCCATTTATGAAATTTCTTGAATGTTTGAAAAAAATCAGATTTTCTCTTCAATAAATAAACCCAACACATTTCAGTGTAGTCATCAATAAATGTCATCATATATTTATTTCCATTAGTAGAAGGAACAAGCATTGGACCGCATAAATCTGAATGAAAGAGTTCAAGTTTTCTATGTGCTCTTGAATTTGAATCATGAAAAGATTGTTTGTTATGCTTTCCTAGAATGCAAGCATCACATTGCTTAAATTTCCTATGAATTGTCGAAAAACCAGCAACTCCATTTTTCTTCAACAAGCGGAGGTTGTCATAGTTCAAATGTCCAAATCTAGCATGCCATAATAAACTTGATGGAAGTGTACCTTCTTCATAATGAGAATTGTATGAGAAATTTTGCGCACGAGCAGAGGTACCTTGCAGCTTGAGAAGCCTTTCTTCTTCTATTCCCCTCATGACAAGTGAGTGGTCAGATGTTTTTCTCACCTCAAGCTTGCCATCAAACATATGAATGGAGTGACCTTGCTAGCGGATGTGGACCAAGGACAACAAGTTTCTCTTCAGCTGTGGGAGATATAGAACATGATGCAGAAGAAAGTCTGGAAGACCAGGCAATTTAAGCCTGATTGTGCCAAGCCCTGATGGCTTGATTTTTGATTGGTCTACAAAGTATACTGCTCCATCAACACTGTTAGTAAATTCTTCAAAAAAATATTTTATATGAGTCATGTGGCAAGTTGCTCCTAAATCAAGCAACCAATCATTTTTCCAAGAAGCAAGTGAAGCATTAAATAAGTCTCCATTTACTCCAATATTATATTGTGCCACCACATAATGAGCAAATTCAGGTGCTTTACCATTGTCTATGTCATTAGTTTTACCTTTGGATTCACTTCTTTGTTGCTCAATTTTGTCCCAAGATATTTTTCATGTAGAGGCATCATGTGATCCATTTCTTTTGCAGCATATGCTATGAAAATCTGCCTTTTCTCCCTGAGAGTGTCTACCCCCCTACCTCTGAAATTTCTTTCTCTTCCTTTTCGACCACCTCTTCCTCTGGAAGAATCTTGAGCAAGATTATTCTCTATATGTGCAAGACACAACTTTTTCGAAAGACTGAAAACCCTTCTCTTTTTCAACAAACTTCTCCATCATAAAATTTGAACTGAGCCCAAAAATAATTATAATATTCGTAGAAAAACACTAATAGTAATTTTCTATGTCTTTACAAAATGGAATCAACTACAAGCTCTCAATATTCATATATCATGCAATATATATTGTATTCCTTATAACATAACCAACAAACTTCATATTCCACAATTTATACCATGGCATGCCATATATATGCACATCGTAAGGAGAACTCCACACTTCATAAGAAGAAGTCAATGTAGAAATTATGAATCCAACATTAAAAAGGCACCAAGCGCGGTCATCGAGTTAATGCAAATATAAGAAAAGGCATATCATATATAAAATTATGGAATGCACCACCCAGTGTATATGAAATCAATTCTCCATAAGGCTTTTCATACCAGGACCTACTACAATGTTACCACCGGAAACATTAGTAAATCATTTTTTTTTCATGTTTAAAAGCCCAGGCCATAAAATTTTCAAGTGATTCTGATGAGGTTAATTTGTACTGACAGCTACCCCGTCGTATTACACATTAAATGATTGGTATGGGATTTATGGTAGCATATCCCCCAACAGTAATTTCATACTAGTGAACAATTGGAGTTGAACACAGCAATGTCATTGAACCGGTGGTATCAAATACCACCACCACCATTGTAATATGGAGTCATTCAATAGGATTGAATTGGAAAACGAAATGGGGGGCAGTATTCTATGTATGGGAAGTTTGAGCAACGTATGGGAGCCAACAGAGAGGAGTTTAAAACTCGTGAGCCAGAATGCGAATGCAATACATAAGGGCAGTGCAAAGCCAATGTTCCACAAGTTGACAATTCAAACTCAAATTTCACAATAATGGCTAATGAATAGTCAATTTACCAACACAAACACAGTCACTCCAGCATACATGCCATTCAATCGAATATCAATATTCTTCAATGTATGAGCTTCTTAATGGATTCTGATCATTGAAATCACTTACCAAACACCATCAATATTCGAACTCAGTCAACACAAAATGCACACTACAGTCTCACTATTCAACGCAGCACATCCAAGTTTCGGCCAAGTTCACAGTCTTTTAACGCACATGTTCCATCTCTCAGCACCCAAGCTTCAACGACTATTTGCAGGCCCACTTCAAACAATCCAGATAGAGACTAGGAAAATTGTTCCATCATTTTCTAAAGGAACAAAATTGAAGGGATTCTTCTGTCTGCGTCCAACGCCTACGACTGACAAATCCTCCAACGCCTCTGGCAATTTCCAAAAGGCATTGCCAGATGTTGGGATACTTTAGAAGGTATTAAAGCAAGGAAGATTATAGCAGAGCAGCGCAACGTATTATAGGTGTATTATAGGTGAATATGAATAAAAAATGGTCAGAGAAGAGGGCACATAAAATGATTATGGTAGAGAGCCCAGAGAGAAAATTCGGCAGAAAAACTGATACAAGGAGTTACAACTAATTTTAGGAACTTGGCTCTAATACCATGTCAGGCCAGGCAGTAACTCCTCAAAACAATTCATTGATTTCATTTAGATTGATGTTTATTATATAAATGAGGGAGAGACTGTTAATTTCATCTCCCAGTGACTATTCATATTCTCCATTATTTATTTACATCAATTTCAGTTATTCACCCAATCCTGATGATTAGGTGTCAACAATCTTCTTCCAATTTGAGATGAAAGTATATTCACATGTAAATATCTCCAGTTGAAATAGTATTTAAGCACAAGAAGAACTGACCAGTCAAATATATTAGTGAACAAACCAAGAAATAAAAATTTAAGCAGTTTATAATCATTTATTATGTTTATATCGAATTAAGTATTTTAATATAACAAAAAAAAAAAAATTGGCTTATTATAACAAAAAATTCTCCTATTTCCAAAATACTGATTATTGATCACTATAATAGGTAGGAAATTAAAACAAATCATGGTATTTCTTATATATGAGTGGCTTTATCACTTTAGAGGATAAATTAAAATAATAGTAAACATGTACATAGAAAAATCTCACATGTCATTGTTTAAAAAGGTTTATATATATATATATATGGAAAACTTCACCTATTATCGTTAAAAGTTCATGTGTATGTGAGAGAGAACTTCTTTAAAGAAGTTTTTCTAGAAATAGTTAGTGAACGTTGGTGAGGACTATACATTGTATTTAGGAAAATTTTAGGGGCTAAATTTCACAGATGGGTTATTTTTCTCTGCTTTTTCCTAAAATTAATTTCAAAATTTTCATTTTTTCGAAAATGATTTTCGGTTTTTATTATGTTAAAATTATTTACCTTAAAATCGCCAAAATTTTATAAAGACTATATAAAATAATAAGAAATTTGACTATTTTTACTAAAATATTGGCAAACATTTTACAGTTTACATACTAGGGACTAATAATATTTCCCACAGTTTCTACACTTTAAGATAAACTTCCATTCTTAAAATTTTCCTTGTTGGACTTCTTCCACAACACAATAACTAGCACAACCACATTAGTAAATGTGGTTGATCTACGTTGATCAATGTCATTTACATATGTCAAATGGTGTGTAAAAGGTGGAAAATGTTGTCGATCAATGTATAACAACCACATTTACTAATGTCATTATGCTAGTTGATGGCGAGTGTGCAAGGGGAAGATTAATAAACAATGGTTGACTATGGATAAATCTATTCAAGATATGGGTGACAAGGATTTATTATGGTCAACATATAAGTGATTGTAGATGGCCATGTTTATCCACATCAAACTATAATTGACTATGGTAGAATATGATTGACAATGGTTGACCACAATTGACCATGGTTGTTCATTTTTTATCATGGTTGATCATGGTTGAACATCATTGACTCTAGTTGGGCGTGATGACTATGTTGACCATTGGTGAACATGGTTTAACAATTTTGGCCATGGTTGACCATAGTTTTCCATGATAGATTATGGTTTCCAATGTTGATGGATGGCCATAGTTGACCATGTTCAACCATACAGACCTTGGTTGACCATGTTTGACCATTCTAACCATAGTTAGCCATGGTTGGCCATGAGTAGTGGGTAGAGAAAAGGTTGTTCAAGGTTGACTATAGTTGACTATGGTTGACTATGCCTAAGGTTGTCTATGGTTGACTAAGGTAGGTCATGGTTGACTATGGCTAACTAAGGTTATCTACTTTTCTTTGAGATGTTGGGATTTTTTCTTTAATCATTTAGGTTAGAGTCAATCCAAATACTAAATAGAAGAATGATGTGCTCAACTATGAGATGTTGTCATCAAGATTTTGTGGGGCTTGATTGAGCTTAAACATATCTTGGGATAGTTCTTATTCCCCACAATTGGCTCCTACTGTCAATCCCTCCCCATGAGATTTGAACATAGAAGTTGATGGGGACTAAACTCCACATGAACCAATTTGTCTACACCTCATTGGTGTGTTGCGACTTTTTTTCACCCAAGTTGATTCCTCTTGATCAACCCAAACTTAAACCCTCCAAACCCCCTCCCCTCCCCAAAACTAAATTTAACACATTCCTTATTTATTCTATTAGGTTTGAAAAGGGTAATCTGTATTTTTATGTCACTAATAGGACTACTGGGTCTTCCCTCAACTAAGGGCCTTGGTGAAAAATTCGTACCAAGTTTATGTATAGCCTTCTAGCTTGAGTATGGAGAAAGCTATTTTATGTTACTCCTATACATTATACACACTAAAATAGATTTCTAGTTGCTACAATCAATGATTCAAGTTATTTGCTTCTACCTTATCTTTATGGAGCTTGATTCAACCTTCTCCTCTGCCTTAAATTTATAGCTTTGGTTCTTCCTTCTCTTTCATTGACTCCTCATGATGGTTTAATCTCTCATGAGATTTAGGTTTCTTCAAAAAGGTGTTAACCTTTTTCTTAAGAGGAGCAATAAGTATGACTATGCTTATGGAAATATTAACTATTTGAGCTTTCAACCTCACAAACCTTGTTTTACCTTCATCAATATATCCTACCCAATGCTCATATTCCATTTACGAAGATTGTAATTATGTCAAGTAACTCCTCATGTGTTGATCTCAAGACCAATAAGGTACAATACTCTCAAAGATTTTGATTTTTTTCATTGAGTAAGCATATATATTGCTTAAACAATAAAAATACTCAAATAACTTGCCCTAATACTAATGCAATATACCTAGGGAGGATAGTATGAGGTACAAAGGGAGGTACCCAAGGGAATAATGTAATAATGGGATGGGCCATAGTTAATAAGTAAAGTGGTTAACCCGCATCATGTAAGAGACCACAAGTAGTTAGCAATAATGTGATAAGCCTATGGTATTAGATAGATGGTATTGAGGGAACCATGGTAGTGACCCATGGTATTGTATGTATGAGGACTATATAGAGGTTGGAGACTTCCCATTGAGAGATGTCAAGGAATATTGTATGGACAAGCATATGGCTTGTGGAGTGTTCTCCTTCCTTAAAGAGTAAATGTATGGTGTTACCCTACCTCAAGGGTTTGATATTAATAAAGATTTGAAGTTATTATTTTATATTGTGTTATTTCTTGGAAAAATTCAGTATTTTTATTATATTTGAAGATCATATCTATAACAAGTGGTATCATAGCACTTTCTTAGGCAAAGCGGAGAATTTTTTTATTCTTATTTTTTTGTAGGAATTTTTTGGGGTGGCGAGTTTGCAAATCAGATCCTGTAAGTTCTGGTGGAAAATTTTCAGAATATAATTACAGATCTAGGTCCTTTGCAAAATAATACCTTATTTGAAAAAATAAATCGGCCGAATCGAAGTCCGGATGAGGGAGATATTGCTGATTTAAAAATTAGCTGTGTTGTAGAAAATTTTTTACGAAAATTCGTGGATGGCGGATATCCAGTTAATTTTTGTCATTTTTATGAGGAATTTTGATAAAAAAAATTGAATATCTGAGATTCTTTTGAAAAATTACCCAGTTTCATAAAAAAAATTAGTCGAATTGGAGTCTAGAGGGGGGAGATATCGCTGATTTAAAATCAGCATTTTTTTTTTCAGAATTTTTGTGACGATGGGACAATTGCAGCACGAATCTGGGATTCTAGTGCCTAGATTGGAATTTCTATCACATGGGAAGATGCAGAATGGTCGTTCCATTTCTGAAAACGAGTCATAATAAGGCACTGGAATTTCCGATTTGTGCTACAACTGTACCGCCATCACAAAAATTCTGAAAAAAAGAGTTGATTTTAAATCAGTGATATCTCTCTCATCCAGACTCCGATTTGGTCGTTTTTTTTTTGAAATTGGGTAATTTTTCAAGAGCATCTCAGATCTGTAATTATTTTCTCAAAATTCCCCAAAAAAATGACAAACATTAATTGGATATCTGTCATCCACGAATTTTCGTAAAAAAAAATCTACAACACAACTGATTTTTAAATCAGCGATATCTCCCTCATCTGGACTCCGATTCGGCAGATTTTGTTTTTCAAATTGGGTATTTTTTTGCAAAGGACCCATATATGTAATTATCTTTTGAAATGTTTGCACCATAACTTACAGATCTGAATTGCAAACTCGCCACCCCAAAAAATACCTGCAAAAAAAAAAGAACTTTGCTTTGCCTAAGAAAGTGCTTTGATACCACTTGTTATAGATCTAATATTCAAATTTAATAAAAATACTGAATATGCCCAAGAAATAAAACAATATAAGATAATAACTTCAAATCTTTATTAATATCAAACCCTTGAGGTAGGGTAACACCATACATTTACTCCTTAAGGAAGGAGAACACTCCACAAGCCATATGCTTGTCCATACAATACTCCTTGACATCTCTTAATGGGGAGTCGCTAGCCTCTATATAGGTCTCATACATACAATACCATGGGTCATTACCATGGTTCCCTCAATACCATCTATCTAATACCATGGCTTATCACATTATTGCTAACTACTTGTGGTCCTTTACATGATGCAGGTTAACCACTCTATTTTTTAACTATGGTCCATCCCATTATTACATTATTCCCTTGGGTACCTCACTTTGTACCCCATACTATCCCCCCTAGGTATACTACAACTAACATGATGATTAGATCACTTTATATATTTCAATTCTTGACTCAGCAAAACGTATCAACAATTACAATGATTATAATGAGACTATACATGACTATTCAATTTTATATTTATACTTTAATGATCTAGTTTTAAAATAAAAAATTTACCCATTGGATTCTTCAAAATATGTCACATAAAATAGAAATTACAATGACAAATACATGGACAAATTTGGGCATATAGAGTTTATACTAGAAACCAAATACAAGGAAGATAATAAGAAATGATTTTTTTTTTCCTTTCGTCGTCTTATATGATGCAAATTAGAATATAAATTATAAAGTTGCCCAATCTTGATAAAAACTCTGAGATATCAAGTCTTCTACAATATTCTTATCAAATTCTCTTCTCAATTAGTGTCTAAACCACACTCCTTGCTCATATTACGGAACAATAATGATAGCTAAAAGTGAACTCGTTTTCCCTCTTTTGGATAGGTTTTTGATAGCTTAAATTAGAATTAGGATTAAGAACTCTTTGGGAATAATCGTGATGATTCTACAAGTCATTGTTTATTCTCATATCTTAATGGCTAATCATGTGTGAATTAGAGTGTTGATATTATTACCACTTGAACTTGTAGGGAACAATTGAACAATTACCTTTCTTGGGGCATAGCTTTCACATACAAACTCTATTTAATGAAAACTAACCAGTGCTAAAAAGTTATATATTTGTAGAATTCATAAAAGTGTCTTGCAACCTAGGTCCCAACTTTAGGATGCCAAAACGATATTTCTTGACCTTCAAATAAAAGCTTTACAATTCAAATTTGAAAGTACAATTTTTAACATCTAACCAGAACCAACCCTTCTAGATCTAAAATAATATATTTCCAATTCTATGAAATCAACAAAGTCATATGGTAATTAAGTATATTCATTTTACATCAATCAACTACTCCATACTTATCTAATCAATTAACTACCCCATACTTATCTCATTAATTAACTACCCCATAATTATCTAATCTAGATGTTTTTTTACTTCTTGTATGCTCATTCGATGGGGAGAGACATTTGAGGTGTGACTCTCCCATTTTATTCAAGATTCACATTTATCTTCGCTTTCTTATGCTCATAAGTGGCTCAATCTTATATTTATCACGTAGTCAGTACCATTTCCAAGAAATATTCCATCACCCACGCGAAAAGTTCAGCATAAGGCATCATAGATTTGATTTCTTTGTTATTGGGTAAAACCATTGACTTGTGAATACAGGTTTACCATATGGAAAAAGGTTTTTCATTACTACTTGATATCAAATATTTAATATATGTGAGAAAGGCACTAAGGCATTGGGAGAAGATGGAAAAAGACACCTACCATACAACCACAAATTCAACATTAATGGCCCATGGGTGCACAACTAAATTGGATGTAATTGCATCTACATGGATAAGAGAAAATATTAGTGATATCTAAGAGATTTAGATGTAGGTGTACCACATATAAGAATAGAAAGTGATTATGAACCAACTATTCTAAGTATCCTTAAAGAAAATGCATGAAATTTGAGGGCTCTTTGGATATAGTGCATGATCATTGCTTGACTATCTAATTTTGGGAATCTTTCCCCAAATGTTGATCCCACTAGCCCACTCTCTATGAGCACTCATTGAAGAAAACTAAAAATACATCAAACTCATTAGTGCAAATGTGATTCGTAAACAATTCTCAAAGTGTGTTGCAAACTCCTTCCTTTACTCTATTTATACGATATTTCCTTATACATGAATATCCCTCTGAGTCGTGCATAGAAGAACATGGGTTTTATTAATGCTTCACAGTGTCATGTAACTTTTAATAAAAATGAGATTCATTTATTAAAGCTGATTTTGTAACCAATTATGTTTTTTCCTAAGGAAAATTGTAATTTCCATTAATAAGAAATGAAAATTACATGTTGTAGATACTTGAAAGCATATCAGATATAACTAAGATACATGCTATGGATGCCTAAATGCATAATAGTACAAGCCAAAATCCAAACAAAAATACAAATGTCATCCATAGAAGACTATAAACAAACTAAAATTGAGAGAACATTCATATTTATGTGTAGGATAACCACTTATCCTACCCCTTTCTTCATTTCTTATTTCCAACTTTATGCCAAACTCCTTGTGAGGAAGTGGTGTTTACAATTGCTAAATAATGTTCATTTACCTACAAAGATGATTATTTTTTTGACTCTGAACTTTCTAAGATGTGGGAACTTTTAACTCCACCTGCCTTCATGTGAGGGAGTGCTTCTTTCGACTACTGCACTGTTATCTTCTCTTTTCTAGTAATTCTCTGACTTTGAATCACTGATCCATCCTACTCTTCCCCTTTGTTTTCTGGAGTGTCTTGGTGTTGTTGGACCTCCACATTCATTTGGTTCGCCACAACTTTCTCGTCCTCATCTTTTGAAATCTACGGATCTAGGACCTCCCATCCCATTTGCTTTTGGGGATACTTCTTTTTTCTGTTTGGAAACTTCTTTGACTATGGACATGAGTTTTGTAAATGTCTAGTCTAAAAACAAATGTGACATATGAATGTCGTGCTCACAAAATCTAGAAACCATGTCTAATGAAAACTATTATGAATCAAGTGGATATGATCAGGTAGTCCTTTACTAAGATCTACCTCTACACATACTCTGACATAGCTAAAAAAATCTTTATCCGCTCTTTCTAAATATGTCTTTATGTATTTTCCTAAAGTGTTTCCAATTCTCATTAATACCTGGTGATTCCAGAAAGGAAGGGGAAGATTATGCATTCTCACCCAAACTGTCATTTTTGAGACCACCAAAGTATTCGCATCAAAACCTGGTAACCAAGGAGTGATAAAAATACATGCATTCCCCCAAAATCACGGTCCTTCATTTAGAGCATAATTAAGGTCTTTCTATGTGTCAAATTGTATGATAAAAAATCCTTTCAAGCATAGGTGAATGTCGCAGTTAGGGGTCCAATTTTAGATGACACATTGCTAAAGATCCTTTGATTTTGGCCAGAAACCATTAAAGCTACATACAATAGCTCGTGATTGTAGTATGTCAAACAGATCCTTTACCTCTAGGATATTTATTGTCGTTGTTAGAGCATAATCCAACTGATCAACGATATAAGGACCAGGGAGATTTAGGCTTTGCCCAAATGATGTGAGCTTCTTCCATGTTGTATGGAATGAGCCAAAGGGTTTTGCCTGATTATGTTGAACATGAGGCTCTCCCTTTCTTTTCACTGCATTTCAAAATGAAACTGATCCCTTCGGGTTGTTGAAGCTTGGAGAGCCTCCCTACAACCTCAAATTTAAAAAAATGGTGGTGCATGGAATAATGTGGTAATCTCTCTTCCTCATATCATCCTACAGTGATTTACCCCCACTAATAAGGGTTTGAAAGTTCATCGGGATACTTAATTTATGTTGGATATTCTGCTTCAATTCTTTAACAAAATTAGAATCGCAAACCCAAAATAGGACAGAGTTTCCACCAGGGGTTTTAATAAATATTTGGAAAAAAACCTGTGCACCTAAATTTGTTTTCAAATTTTGAATATCATGTTGATCCACATCTAGATCTACTAGGAAAAACAAATCTAAGGACTTGGGCTCACAAGAGCCAACCATAAGTCAAGAAAACACAAAATTGGAAGCCAAGCCTCTAGATATGCATTTAGGAACCTTTGGATCAATGAGAAACAATTGTGGTGGTGCATATTTATAAATAAAAATTCATATATGCTCATAAGGGTTGCCATAGGTCTGTGAGTCTCCAGATCCGATCTTATTGGACTAAGATTCACCAAATCCATCCATTTGGACGACAGATCTTCAACTACAGGAGGCCCTATCAAGCAAGTTCTAGATGTTTGCAAGCTACCATCTTTTGATCTAAAGATCTCTCCTACCGTATCACATTGAAATTGAGAAAACACGCCCTTTGCAAAAACCACCTGCACAAAAAATAGATCCAGGCTCTCTGCATGCCATAGAATCTGTTTGTTGCCATTAGGGAATCCAAACTCATCGAGAGGAGTTTGAAACCTTGCACCGAACACCAAGGATGAACTACATAAACCTTTTGGCATCGTTCTCTCCAAATATCCCATCTTATAACCAGTTAAACATCAAAATCCTTATCCCTATTAATTTTCCTTATTGTTCTATGTTGTATCAGTTACTTTAGCCCAATTTACTTCTTCATTTACAATGTATTCAATTAATAACAATGTAATCAATCATAAATTGTAATTGAAGATAGAACAATATATGCAATGACAAAGAAGACAACAGCACAATCATAGGAGACAATAGATTGGTCCAAGACCAAGGAAAAGCCCCACAAGGGGGAACCCTTTGAAGTCTTCTTCTTTAATAAATCGTCATAAAAAGTTTTCAGTAGAGAGTAAAATGATCCCAATACATATATTTGCAGCGGATATTTACAAAACAGATCTACAAATCTACAAATATATATACCATCAGAGAGAAACCCAGATCTACCAGATCACTGAAGCCAATTGTAAAACCCAAAGTCAAAACCCTGGACACTCTCAGCAAAACTGACTACGTGCATCCAAAACTCTTTGGACACTCTCTTCCAGTTACTATGTGTGTGCCTAGGACTTCCTGGACTCTCTCAGGACCACTATGTGCAAGCATCTGGGGACTGACACCTTCAGATCTTCTTATGAAATCCTGGACGCTCCCTTATGATTTTGTGCCAACGTTTAGGGGTCTCTGGACGATGTATTGACCCAGCGTCCAGTGACTAAAATCCCTAGTTTTGTTTCAGCATCCAAGAATCAGAAAGCCCTAGATCAATGTGAGCTCAACCCTATGACTTTTGACCCTTGTGCGAACTCCTTCCTTCAGACCTGTGTGAACTAAGACAAAAGAGGAGAATAGAAGATGGCTTGATTAATGTGTTGAAATGAGCTTGAGGTTGCTTCTATTTATAGGCTTTCTTGAGGGTCTAGTTTGGGTTGAGGCTGATCTAACTAATTTTGCATGTGCTTAGGACCAACCCATTCCATAATACATGTATGAATACAATAACTCAAAAATCAACTTCCACTTGACCAAATGGGGTGATCTTTAGGTTGATTTTGGTCCTCTCGAAAGAGTAATTTAATGCAAGCATAACATTGTTCATCTGAGTTGTCCAAGGTGGAATTTGACCCTATTTTCAAAATTAACACTCCCTCTCAACTAAGAATAATCCCACCTTCCCATGCCCATCAATTGATCTTTACACCATCTTTTCATGTTTTCTTCATGCTCTGGTTGTCTATACTCAACTCTATTTGTTGAAACTTTCTTGGATCTAAAAGAACAAGAAACAGGGAGAAATAGCTTCCACCCATATCGGTAAATAGGATAACTTATCATATAAGGGAGCACATCTTCGACGCTGAAATTTCATCGGGGAGCTCATTCTCAACCTGAACATTAAAAGGGGAGAAACTCTCAACCCAATCATATTGCCTATCGATATTACCAACAATGACCATTAATAGTTATGTGGTAGAACACCTGCATCATAAGCGACTTGGGTTGTACATCCCAAGTACACTCTCAACTCGTTGCCCAAACAAAGAGTGGTATTCCTGACAATCCCTGCTTGTGGGTATGATGCTAACAAGGGTATACTCTATAAATACCAGACAAGGGATTGGTATTCTACGACCCTATGAAGATAGGGGAGAAGCATATTCAACCCTATGGGTAAAATATAGGGGAGTGTCCTGTTGTCCAGAGATCCCTCAACTCCAAGAGCCCTCTATCTCAATTCCTCACCCTGGGAGCTCAAACAGGATAGGAAGAGTTGGTTTAGTGTCCTCGATTAGCACTGCCCCTTATCTGAAGGGTTTACATTCATCAATCCAAGCTTCTCTCTGAGGACCAATAACTTTCCTTTCGGTAATGCCTTGGTGAGAATATATGCAATATTTTCATTTGTCGAAATGTGATGGAGTCTAATAGCTCCTCTTTGCACCATGTCTCGGATAAAGTGATATCGAATCTCAATGTGATTGGACTTGTCATGGAACATGAAATTCTCTGCCAAATGGATCCCACTCTTGTTGTCACAATATATCACAGTGGTTTCTAGGACCTACTCAAATATCTCTCCAGAGAGCTTCCTCAACCAAACTACTTCGCAGGTAGCCATGCTAGTGGCAATGTATTCTACTTCAGCAATGCTCAATGCTACAAATTTGTGTTGCCTTCTCATCCAATATATCATGATATATCCAAGGCTAAAACAACACCTAGATGTACTCTTTCTATCAATAACATTTCCTACCCAAATAGTATCAATGTATCCATAAAGTTGAACATCTCCAGTAGAATATCTCAGGCCAAGTGTGATTGACCCATGCAAATATCGCAATACATGTTTGGAAGCTATCCAATGTGCATGGAGGGGCTCGGCCATGAATTGACTCAATATGTTTACTACGTATCATATATCTGGATAGGTGTTCATAAGGAACATCAAAGCCCCAATCAGTTGTCTATACTCAGATGGATTTTCCAAATTGGGTCCTGTAGCCTCTCCATATATATTATTGAAGTTCATTTCCATCAGTGTAGCCATGGATTTGCATTCAATCATCCCAAATCTTTCCAGCAGCTTCAAAACATATTTTCCTTGTGAAATGAAAATCTCACCAGGCCTTTGCCATGCCTCAAGGCCTAGAAAGTAGTGCATGAGACCAAGGTCCTTCATTTTCAATTCATAGGCTAGCTCCCTCTTACACCCGATCATTAGAGGCTCACTACCTGTCAAGAATAAATCGTCAACATATAAAACCAAAATCAATGGCATACCTTGGACTACCTTGAAGTAGAGGTTGGGAGCGTCATTTCTTCTTGTGAATCTCAACTTCATTAAGTAACTCTCAATGCATGCATACTAATGAGCCTTGGTATTGCAACAATAATGCTACAACTCCCAAGGCTACCGACTTTAATTGTCGACCCGGGGTTCGTACAAACTTAAGAGGTATCGGCACTATATGTGCAACATACATTGTGTCATTCCTTTGTTGTCATGATGTAATGGAGTGCATGTATTGAAGTGAAATCCCAAACTAATTGCAGAAAATTAAATGTTCGAAATGGAACCCTAACCTATTGCAATAAAGAAAGTACAAGGAAAGAAACATGTTCTAATTGCATAAAGATCATGAACTAAATGTGAAAGAAACCTAGCTTAACCCTATTTATCACATGTGATGATTTAAACTAACTGGGCATGAAATCTGATCTAGGGAGTACTAACTATTGTGTTCATGTGTAAATATAAAAGAGCTCATTTTTTAAAATATTTTTGCTTTATAAATGCAAATGCTAATCTTTCCTTGATCTTTGGCAGGGGAGACAAGTGTGGAACAAGAGGGTTAAAATGGTCTTGATGGCATGGAGGTCAAGTAGAGGCCTAATCCCAGCTTCAATGATGATTTTTCTCAATTTTGGCTCAAAACAAGCTTTCCTGCAGGATGCTACAGGATTTCCTACAAGTTGCTACAAGATCCCCTGATTTACTACAAGATGTTACAGATTTACTATACCAAACTATAATTCAATGAATGACCAAGAAAATCAAATCCAAATTAGATGTGACAAATTTTGTTATCGACTAGGATGTCTTAGGTCCCCATTCCAAGTGGAATCACTCAAAAAGACCTCTGTTAACCCATGCTAAAAAATAGAAAAGAATTATTAATTGGAAATCTAGAAATTCGAGAACTAGTGAGCTAGTAAATCTAAAAAATGTCTAACCTAATCAAGTGCAAATTTAATGGGGTAATTTTTGTTATGAACTACATTTTTTTTGTGATCTAATGCAAGTGGAACCAACTTGATTGAAGCTCATTAGCATGCTCTAAAAAATATCATAAATTTAATGTTCTTTGCCACAAAGGAGTTCCAGAGATCTAGATTTGGGAATAAGAAAGCTAATCCAAGTAGCTCAATGATTACTATGACTTCAAAAGATTTTCCAAGGATGAAATGATTCTCTTGATCCTGCAAAAGAACTTACATTAACCATTTAACTCAATCCTACAAGAAGAAATTATTAATACTAAATGTAGAAGTAGAAGGAAATAAAAACAAGAGATGCATGTGAACAAGAAGTGAAAATAAGGAAAGAAAATTATACAAAAGAGCTCTGAGGCTCCTGGGATGGCCAAGCCCAAGGAAACTTTGAGACCTATGGAGGAGAAAAAGATTTAGAACTGAACATGACACCAATTTTCATTATTTTCATCAATACAATTACATCCCTGCAAGAAAATACAATGGAGTTGCAGAAATAAGAGTTCTCTCCACAAGAACACTAATGAAAATATCTCGAGAGGAAAATTCAACTTGGTACTTATAAAAAATTATTAGGAATCATTCCCCATGAATGGAGGAAGCTTTCCCCGCCAAAATCCCTTGATTAGTGGATCTGGTTCCCAATACTAGGAATTTCCATTAAATGGCAGGGAACACATTCCTAGATTTTCTCAATCATTGGAGTTCCAATATCTGTGCCATAATTCCATAATATCTTGTTAATTAATTATTTAATAGTGATCCTCCTGCAATAGGGAGCAAGTCCCTAAATTATCTCCTCCTTCAAATCTTCATAATTTGCCCAATATTCTCATTATATTCCACAAAAATAAATAATATTAGGCACAAATATGCAATTATTCATAAACTTTCCTAATGAATATATTAAAGTTAAATATACATTATCTAATGCAAAAATAGAGGTTTAATGTGCTAAAGGATGGTCATATGCCTTAATTTATGTCTAATTTAGAGGCCCATCATACCCCTGTGCTGAAAGTGTTGCTCATCCTATGAGCAACTTAGTGACCTCATTGTGCCTCATTCATGGCCCTGGTGGCCTCTCTCTTGTGCACTAAGAATCTTGGCTATAAGTTTTGCCAATACAAGCCCAAAAACATATTTGCGCAGAGAAAAATCATTGTTTCTTGAGACCATTAGCTTGCTTTCTTGCCCTTATTCAAGATGGGTTCTTGAATATTTTTCAAATTAGCAAGGTCCTCCATATCCTTATCAACCTTCTTCTACCTTGTTCCACCATTTGGACACCTCTAAAACCTTCAAACTACCTTTAGATAAGAACTAGTACATCTTGTAGTAATTCCTGTCAAAACTACACGAAACCCTGTTAAAACTACAGGAAACCCTTTTTGAACATAAATGATATTTTGAGCCTAGGACAGGCCCTCAACTTGACTCCCATGCCTTTTTCCCATTTTTAGGCCTTGGACAAAAGCTAGAAAGAAATTGGAGACCTCTTGGAAAACATCTTTTCATTACTGTAGTTTGAGTTTTGTTTTGATGGTGAATGCCTCATTTCCTTTTGTTACCTTCTTCTTCTCTCTTGTGACCTAGATTACTACCTAATGGCCTTGGAGTTCTCTGTTTTAATTAGGTCTCTCTTAAGCTCTGCCGTCTTGGGGTTTAGCATAATTTTTTATTTCTTCCTTCTTGTAGCAACATTCTTCCTTCCTGTAGTAGTCATTCCTCCTCTTTCAGGGTCTTCTAACTATATGGGAGTGATGAGAAATGACGAAGAGGGATTGCATGATGATGCTAGGGCTCAAAGGGAGTAGTGCAGGTTTGTGAAAATGGAGAGGATGCTCTATTTTTTTTTTTTCAAGACTGAAATGGGATGGATGAATGATGAATAAATAGTGAATATGAAGCATATGGAGGGCTTGGAGTGTTGTGGTGACTTGGCCTTTGCAAAAATTTCTTCTTTTAATTGTTGTCATCATTCATTGAAATCATCACCTTTCATAATTTGACTTTTCAACATTGCATGAGTGAAGGAGTGAGCTGCAATTAACTAGTTTAAGATGGCTGAGACTGCTGACCCATCCTTATATTATAAAACCTCATCTCTCATGCCTTGACAACAAATTTCTAACTATAATATGCTCAAGAGAAAATGTCAAGAATATTGCATACATGTACCTACCTGATGGTTGTTGGAGAGACAAGCATGTTGTTGTTGAGTTGATGTTGATGTGCAAGTGTTGGGGGACCTATATCAACCTTCCTAAAGAATATCTGACCCATTTCTCCATCATATTTGCTCTTGTAGCTTCTTCTTGGCCTTCCTGTAGATGTTGTTTGTTGAAGAGTGAAGTGATTTCTTGTATTTGTTGCATGTGTTTTTCGTTTTTTTCTGATGTTTTTCCTTGATGTGTAGGTATTGGATGGTGATGTTGATGATCCTGATGCTACTACTAAGCTTTGGAGGAGCTTCATTGACCTTTGGATCTCCACATTGAAGCTGACTGCAACCTGTGAATTTTTTGTTTTTTGGGACATGCTGCTACAATATTTCCTACAGGATGTCTTGTAGTTGCCTCTCCCTCAAATTTTTTAATCATTTCTTCACTTTTGGAGCATCAGGATGGTTGGCATGGGTAGAGGAGGGTTCTAAGGATTGGTGAATGAGAGGTATAGCTTTCAGGTTTTGTCCACTTGTTCTTTGTCTTCATCCTCTTTTGTCTATTTTTTTTTTGAAAACTATAAGTTTTTTGAAACTGACTTTATTGGATGAATGCAAGGGTGATCATGGTGGAGAGAGGCATGGTGATGAGTTGGTAAGGTATAAATTTATTTTTTTGACATAAGCAGGTCATCCCCTTCCTCTAGGGTTACTTTTTTTGGGATTCCCAAGCCACTGTAATTCCTATAGGATCATCCAGTAGGTTTTCAAGGAATCTTGTAGGTTTACAATGAATCCTATAGAAAACACAAAACCCTTTCAAACTGAGCTAAATGAGAAGAAAAATGGAGGGAATGATGGAATGATGAAGGATGTGGAATGTAGAAATGAAAACATGAACTGTATAGGCCCCCTTTGATCCTCTCTTGTTGCTTTGATCCTCCTCCTGTTGTTCTGCAAACAATTTTTTCAAAATTCAGGACAACCTCTTGTAGCAGACTTGTTTTGTCCATATCTCCCAAATGGTATGATGGATTGACTTGAAACTTTCCAAGAATGTTTCCACAATCATTATGCACCTCCCCATAAAAAAAAATTGGTCAATGGATGCATGGATCTCGAGAAAAAATAAAAATAGTTTAACATGATGGAGGTCGATTTCTTGGAAACTGTGCACTGGAATTTGTTGAAATTGCTTGAGAATGTTACCATCATCCATATGCATCTCCCCGTGAAACATCTGTGAAAATTGATACATGGTTTTCAAGTTATGGAAAAAACAAATTTATGCTCAATGTATTTTGTTTCTTGTAGTAAAACAAAGCCTTCCTGTAGTTTTTTAGGACATCAAGCAAACTGAATGGGAAAATCTTGAGAATGATGGGTGGATGATGGAAATAGATGAAGGTGATGGATTGGCATGGCCTTGGTCCTATTGAAGCATTTGAGCAAAGGAGGAGAAAGTCAAAATTTGACTTCTTTTGACTAGGTTTGACCTATTTTTTCTTTTCTTTGGTGCCAACTTGTTTTTGTTCCTTGTAGATGTCGGAGAGCACCTACATTCATCATAGAGATACATGGAGCAAGGATTTTTTATTTTTTCCTTTTTTCCTTCTTTTAGGCCTACTAGCTGCCTCAAGGAGGTTTTCAACTAGTGGATCTCCCTAGGTGCCTCAAAGGAAGTTTTCACCTAGGATATTTTCCTTTTTTTTCTCTTTTTTTTTCCAACCCATTGACTGCCTCATGGAGGTTTTCAATCAATGAGCCGACCTGAGGTGCCTCCAAGGAGGTTTTCACCTGAGATTTTTTTTGTTTATTTTTTTCTGTTATTTTTCATTTTTTTTCTTTTTTTTGTTTTCTTTTCTTTTCTTACCCTACCCTACTTGAAAAAGCAAAATCATTTTCAAGTATAATAATACTTCCAATGGAGCCATGTGCACATCAAGATGACAGACAAAATGATGTGTAGGCTTGAAATGTATTCTTTGACATGTACCTGTATTTTAAAGACCAAATGATTTGACCTTGAAAGGATTAAGCATAGTTGAAGAAGAGAGTGATGCTCCATCTTGTTGATTTTCTAGAACCGAACCTCAATATAACTTTGATGTCCTTGGTTTTCTTACTTATCTAGATCATTCTTCATGTCTTATTCTGCCATGACCTTCAATTCTTCCTCTTTTGCCTGATTGTTCTCTTGAATACATGGAGGATTTGATAGTAACCATGAGGGAGCTCTCTCGATATCTGATTTTAATGTTTGCTCTTCATCAAGTGCAGCCCATGATTATGTGGTCTTCTCCTTTGAATCTTCTTCTTCTGGATGTTGTCCTTCAATGATATCAAGATAATCTCTTTTTTTCAATACTCTTCTTGATTTATGGTGAAGAGCACTGATCTCAAAAGGAGATGTTTGGAAGTGTTGTACATCAGCATTATAAGTGGGTTGAGCTACTTCAATGTGTGGGTTTGGAAATGGTGGTATAGGTAGTTGAGTGGGAGTGTATATTGGAGATGGATTTGGTTTGGGTTGTGGTTGTGGTGGAGGTGAATGGTAAGGATAACATATAGTTGGGTATGGAGGCTATTGAAGAAAATACTAAGGATATTATGGATGGCTCCCATAAGTTCCTTGCCAACCTTGTTGCCAAAATTGGTTTTGGGGTTGAGATGGCCAATGTTGTCAAGGAAAGGGTGTGTTCCAATTACTTTGATATGGATGTGCATAAGCTTGAAATTGTGAATTAGGTTCTTGCATCACACTAGGTTGAATATGATGCCATGATCCTCTTTGAGCTATATAACATAGCTGCATTGGAAATTGACTTCCTCTATTGTCCTCTCAGTAAACTTCCTTCAACCTTGGTAAAGATGGACAATGCTTAGCATCGTGTGATTCTGCATGGACAACACAAATATCAACATCTTGTTTTTATTCATCTTGCATTCTTAACGTTTCTACATTTTTGGTTAGATTGCTAAGAATTTTTGTTTTAAAATCATCAAACAAATTTCCAAGTTTAGTTTGACTTACCAATATTGATGTTGATTTACCTACTCTTGCCTTTCCTCTTGATATGTGTTTGCATGTTTCACAAATTTCTTCAAATGATAATTGGTATACATCACCTCTACGCATGGGATCAAGGAGATCGATCCATTCATCCCTAATTGTTCTAAGTAAGAAGGTTTTTCATGCGTCAGATCCTAAATGATGTAATGTTCCCCTCTTAACATTGTACATAAACCTCTCTATTAAATCCTCTAGACTCTCATCTTCTTTTTTATTCATTCTAAATATTTCTTCTTCAAGATCATTATCTTTGTATTTTTCTAGAAAAATCTTTTGCATATCATTCCATGATCTTATTGAATTAGTACCTAAACTCATGAACCATTTAAGAGCTCTATCCTTCAATGTTGCCAGAAACAATCTATGTTTTTGAGGTTTTAATAAGTAACCATAAGATCTACAAACAATTTCAAATTCAAAAAGAAAGGTTTCCAGATCCTCTGACCTTAGACCATGAAATTTCGGAAGAAAAGATGGAGGGATGTTCTTCATGTGCAGACTACCATCAATATCTTAAATGGGAAATCCGAGAGGATCTTCCTCATTGTCATTATCTCCATCCATTTCTTCTACATTCTTTTCCATCTTCTTCTTCTACCTACAAAAGTGAATGGTGATGTGTCTCTTACCACACCACATGATCAAATGGGGGGGTGAGTTGTTGCTAGAGATTATTTTGTTTTTATGATTGAATGAAAACACTAATGCAATGCACTTTCCATTTTTGAAATGAAATATGCCTAATGCAATTATTTTTTGTTTTTGCAAAAACTAAAAAGAAATGAATCAACTAGGGAAGAAAACAATGCATACTTTGACATCTCCCCAACAACGACACCAAAAAGTGATGAGTCTTAGTATTTGCAACAAAAATGTTGCAACTCCCAAGACTTTTGACTTTAATTATCAACTTGTGGTTCATACAAACTTAAGAAGTATCGACACTATATGTGCAGCATACAATGTTTCCTTCCTTTGCTGTCATGATGTAATGGAGTGCATGTACTGAACTCAAATCCTAAACTAATTGCAAAAAAAGAAATGTTAGAAATGGAATATTAACCTATTGCAAGAAAGAAAGTACACGGAAAGAAACCTATTCTAATTGCATAAAGATCATGAACTAAATGTGAAAGAAACCTAGTTTAACCCTATTTATCACATGTGATGATTTAAACTAACTGAGCATGAAATCTGATCTAGAGAGTACTAACTATTTTGTTCATGTGTAAATATAAAAGAACTTTTTTTTTAATCTTTTTGCTTTATAAATGCAAATTCTAATCTTTCCTTGATCTTTGGCAGGGGAGACAAGTGTGGAGCAAGAGGGATAAAATGGTCTTGATGGCATGGAGGTCAAGTAGAGGCCTAATCCCAGCTTCAATGATGATTTTTATTCAATTCGGGCTCAAAACAAGCTTTCCTACAAGATGCTACAGGATTTCCTACATGATGCTACAGGATCCTCTAATTGACTACAGAATGTTACAAATTTACTATACCAAATTATAATTTATCGAATGATCAAGAAAATCAAATCCAAATTGGATGGGACAAATTTTTTATTGACTAGGATGTCTTAGGTCCCCATTCCAAGTGGAATCACTCAAAAATACCTTTGTTAACCCATTCTAAGAAATAGAAAAACATTACTAGTCGAAAATCTAGAAATTCGAGAACTAGTGAGCTAGTAAATCTAAAAAATTCCTAACCTAATCAAGTGAAAATGTAGTGGGGTAATTTTTTTTATGAACTAGAATGTTTTTTAGATCTAATGAAAGTGGAACCAACTTGATTGAAGCTCGTTATCATGCTTTAAAAAATAGCAGAAAATTTTATTGTTCTTTGCCACAAAGGAGTTCCAGGAATCTAGATCTGGGAATAAGAAAGCTAATCCAAGTAGCTCAATGATTACTATGACCTTTCAAAGCTTTTCCAAGGATGAAATGATGTTTTTGATCCTACAAAAGAACTTACATTAACCATTTAACTCAATCCTACAACAAGAAATCATTAATACTAAATGCAGCAGTAGAAGGAAATAAAAACAAGAGATGCATGTGAATAAGAAGTGAAAAGAAGGAAAGAAAATGATACAAATGGGCTCCGAGGCTCCTGGGATGGCCAAGCCCAAGGAAAATCAGAGATCTATGGAGGAGAACAAGATTTAGAAGTTGAACATGACACCAATCTTCATTATTTTCATCAACACAATTACATCCCTACAAGAAAATACAATGGAGCTGCAAAAATATGAGTTCTCTCCAAAAAACACTAATGAAAATATCTCCAGAGGAAAATTCGACTTGGTATTTGTAAAAAATTATTAGGAATCATTCCCTATGAATGGCGGAATCTTTCCCCACCAGAATCCCTCGATTAGTGGACCTGGTTCCCAATACTAAGAATTTGCATTAAATGGCAGGGAACACATTCCTAGATTTTCTCAATCATTGGAGTTCCACAATTTGTGTCATAATTCCATAATATCTTGTTGATTTATTATTTAATAGTGATCCTCCTGTAGTAGTCCATAAATTATCTCCTCCAAATCTTCATAATCTGCCCAATATTCTGATAATATTCCACAAAAATAAATAATATTAGGGACAAATATGCAATTATTCATAAACCTTCCTAATGAATATATTAAAGTTAAAAAAATATTATCTAATGAAAAAATAGAGGTTTAATGTGTTGAAGGATGGTCATAGGCCTTAATTTATGTTTAATTTAGAGGCATGAGCCTTAATTTATGTCTAATTTAGAGGCCCATCACATACCAATGCTCGGGGAGCTTGTTTGAAACCATACAATGCCTTCTTCAACCTGCAAACATGTGTTCTTCAATCTTCTACTTCAAATACCTGTGGTTGTTCAGCATATACTTCTTCTTATAACATGCCATGCAGGAAATCGATCTTTACGTCCATCCTTAACTGGAAGTAAGGGAAATTATCGAATAGATGGTTTTATATCGAACCACAGGAGCAAATATGTCATCATAATCTTCTCCCTCTTTCTGAGAGAATCCTCAAGCTACGAACCTTGCTTTGTATTTCTCAATGTTGCCATCAATTCCATGTTTGATCTTGAATAGCCACTTTGAAGTTACAATAGATTTCCCATTCGGTCTTGGCACAACGTCCCATATATAAATTTTCACAATCGATTCATATTCCTAAGCCATAACATGCTTCCAAACTTGTTCTTTTACTGCTTCTTTGAATGAGAATGGTTCAGCTTGAATCATAGTGCTCATGGCAGCAACATATCCCTAATACCTGCATGGTTGATTCCTTTCTCTGAATGATCTATGAATGGGAACATTTCTTTCAACGTTTTGTAGAGTATCACAGAGCCAAAGTGGTCGCTTCCTAGTAGGAGGGTCACTTGGAGGAGGATCTAACGGATCCATAGGCTCCATGGGATCATCAGCCATATTAGACTTGGGCATGGAAGGACCATCCAAAATATCCTAGTCATCATTCTCTTCCTTGAGAGGAGGAGGCAGAGGAAGATCTCTTGCTTTTCCAAGAGCTGCATCTTTATCGAAAGTTACGTCCCTACTAATTTTGACCTTCCTCTGACCAAGAATATATATTCTATATCCTTTAGAATTTTCACAATAACCCACAAACGTACATTTTCTTCCTGTAGCTTCCAATTCGTTCATTTTGTCCTTCGACACATGAAAATATATGGGGCATCCAAATACACAAAGATGACTAATATCATGCTTACCTCCTATGAATATTTCTCTGAAGGTATTTTTTTCTAATGCTTGATGAGGCACCCTATTTTGAACATATACAATAGTAGATGTCGCTTCTGCCCAAAGCAACTTTGGCACTTTTTGATCATGAGGCATGGCACGAGAAACTTCTAATATAAACATGTTCTTCCTTTTAGGTAAACCATTATGTTCAGGAGTATATGGCACAATTTTTTCCTTCTTGATCCCTTCTTTCTTACAAAATGATATGAATTAGTTTGACATGTATTCCCCTCCATTGTCAGACCTAAAGATTTTCATTATTTTTCCTATTTGATTTTCGATCAAGGCTTTGAATTCCTTGAACATTTCAAAGGCTTCATATTTGTGCTTAAGATAGTATGTCCATGTCTTTCTTGAGAAGTCATCAAGGAAGGTGATGTAGTAGAGATGACCACCAATGGAATGCACAGGCATCATACCACATATATTGGAATGAATGAGATGGAGGATGTCATTTGTCTTGTTCTTACTAGAGGGGAATGATCCCCTCATTTTCTTTCCACTCGCTCAACTTGGACAAACTCGACCATGATGAGCTTGAACATCATGGATACCTAAGACCAATTTCTTCAACTTCGAAAGTGCATCATAGTGTAGATGAGCCAATTTTTGGTTCTATAACTCGCTCATATGATTGGTATTATGAACCAATGCTAGAAGTGGCCTTCCAGTGACTCTATAGAGTCCTTCAAATCTTGATCCTAATGTGAATGCATCTCTTAGATGAATCAGTAGTCCAAGTCAAAACGCTTCCTTTGATGAAGGCAACCCTCATCCCTTTATCTTCCAATGCAGATATAGATACCATATTCTTAGTTAATCCTGATACATACATAATATCATGCAGCATAACTAATTACCCAAAATTCAACTAAAATTTGAAGGACCCAAAGTCTTTCATGGGATGAGTCGAGTTGTCTCCAAGAATGATCTTCAGCTTAGTCTCCCTCTCTACCAAATTAGAGAGGAATTCCTTGTATTTAGAGAAATGATGAGTGGCCCCACTATCAACCAACCAACTATCCCACGAATTCAGTGGAGAAGAACTAGTAGGGCAGAAATAAGAATGTATTCAAATTTATTTACAGCATTACTTTCATTCCTGGGAGCCCTTGACTTTTTTTGAGGAAGATGATATTCTTCGTAGTCGCTTGAGGAGTCTCTCCTTCTTCTTTCATATATTTTATCGCGGTTATTCCTTTGATTGTCTTTTCTTCTTTTGTTGATGTTGTTGCTTCTATTGTTGTAATGTGGCCTCTTTCTCTTCTCGGGATAGTCTCGAGCATAATGACCTTTCTTGTGGAAATTGAAGCGTTCAATATGAGATAACGATCTATCATTCCTTCCTTTTGTATTTTGAGAAGGAGGTTTCCTTGATGGACCTCCTTTTGACTTCTTCCTTTTGTCATGAGTGATATGCAGTGGGATCTCCCTCTTCATGCTTTTGAATCCCTCCTCTTGCTATCATCCTTGATTCTTCTTGAGTAAGCTTCCCAACAATTTCATCAAATGAAAGAAGGACATTCTTATTGTTGATTGTAGTAATGAAGGTTTCTCAAATAGAAGGGATACCTCTAAGAGTCACAACTGCTATTTCCATGTCAGGCACATTTTCTCCAACTCTCTACAATTGATCCCTAAGGCGAGAGATCCTCATAATGTAGGATTGAACAACTTCTCCTTTGTTCATATTGGTTGCCTTAAGTTGATATTTCAAGGTGACAATCTCATTCAAGTTGTTTATTTCATACATGTCAGTGATCTTGTCATATATCTCTTTAGACTTTTTAAATTCCCAACATATGCAAGTAAATGATCTTGTAAACCATCAACAATAATATGTTTTGCTTTGGACTCACCTTTATTGTACTTGTTCTTGAGGGAAGAAGAAGAATTTTATGGAGGCTCAAGCATCCTTCCCTGGATTTATTCCAGCACATCATTGTTGTCATCTATGATCTCCAATCTGACTTTCCATGCAACAAAGTTTGATGCATCACCCAAATTTTCATGCTCCTTGAAGGTAGAGGAAACATCTTGACCTTGATGAGGAAATATTCTTTATGATAAAGAGGGCTTCAATGCTTGTCTTCTTTTGGGCTTGTCCTTCACCTCAGCTCTGATACCATGTTAATTTTTCCGATTGTTCTATGTTGTATTAGTTACTCTAGCCCAATTTACTTCTTCATTAACAATGCATTCAATTAATAACAATGCAATCAATCATAAATTGTATCTGAAGATATAACAATATATGCAATGACAAAGAAGACAACAACACAACCATAAGAGACAATAGATTGGTCCAAGACCAGCGAAAAACCACACAAGGGGGAAACCCTTTCAAATCTTCTTCTTTATAGATCGTCATAAAAAAATTTCAGCAAAGAGTACAATGAGCTCAATACATATATTTGTAGCTGAGATTTACAAAGCAAATCTACAGCTCTATATACCAGCAGAGAGAAACCCAGATCTACCATATCACTGAATCTAACTGAAGCCAACTGTCAAACCCAAAATCAAACCCTGAACGCTCTCAGCAAAACTGACTGCATGCATCTGAAACTCTTTGTATGCTCTCTCGGACACTGTGTGAGGGAATTTGTGACTGCTCGGATGCTCTCAGGAAGACTATGTACATGCGTCTAGGGTAAAAATCACCAGATCTTCTCCAAACCCTCAGACGCTCTCTTCTAGTTATTGTGTGTGCATTTAGGACTGCCTAGATGCTCTCAGGACCACTCTGTGCGAGCATCCGGGGATTGACCCCTTCAAAATTGCTTCTGAAACCCTTGACGCTCCCTTAATCTTTTGTGCCAGTGTCTAGGGGTCTCTGGACATTGTCTTGACCACTTTGTGCCAACATCCAAGAATGAGAAAGCCTAGATCAGTGTGAGCTCCACCCTTGTGATTTCGGACCCTTATGTGAACTCCTTTCGTTAGACCTGTGTGAAACAAGACAAAAGAGGAGAATATAAGATGGCTTGATCAATGTGTTGAAATGAGCTTTAGGTCGCTTCTATTTATAGGCTTTTTTGAGGGCCCACTTGGGGTTGAGTCCGATTTAACCAATTTCACATGTGCTTAGGGCCGACCCATTCCATAATACATGTATGAATAAAATAATTCAAAAATCAACTTCTGCTTGACCAAATAGGGTGATCATTAAGTTGATATTGGTCCTCTCGAAAATAGGAATTTAATGCAAGCATCATATCGGTCATTTGAGTTGTCCAAGGTGGAATTTGACCCTAGTTGAAAAAATTAATAATCCCAAAGTACATCTCACATTGCTCGGATTAAATTATTAGTATTTTTAATTATAGAAAGAATTAATATATGAGTTAAATATTATTTTTAACTATGGAGATTCACCCCACTTTACCATGTAAATTCTTAACCTGTAAATAGCTTTTGTTACAGTACCTTGAACCAATACTACATACTCAATATGGCACATGTTGATATGACATGTTCTTTAATTAAGTAATTTGAGATTAATTAATTAAAGTGCATAACTAACTTCGAGATAAATATTAACCATTGATATGTTTATATTATTATGAATATTCCAGTGTATTCCATGGAGGTTAAATCTCCACCATCCACCTAATAAAAAATGACAACTAAATTAAAATTTTGGAAGGCCTATACTAAAATAGACAATGCCTATCAACATAATCAACTAAAATAAAGTGTAAAGATAAATGAAAGAGCTTATAAAAAGAAATTAGAAAGAAATGGATATAATATTATAATATATATATATATATAATATATAAAATATAAATATATATATATAATATATATAATATATGCACACTTCAAGCAAAATCATACTAAGGTAAAATATAATAAAAAGAAGGCATAAAGGGACATTTATTTGAGGAAAAGGGAAAGTGTTTCTGTAGTGTGCAAAGAGAAAGTGTTTATGTACCAAAAACGATTCAAAATAAAGGTTCATAGCCAAGTAATCATTTCAGTCATACTTTCAAATAACAATGGCCTATTTTTCCTTCTGAATAATAGGTGAAACATGTATAGCTATAGTAATGGCAGGAATCCTAGCTTCAGAAGCTAGTAAAGATGTAGGTGGAATTTGCAAGGCTTTTTCATTAAATGAAGCATCATAAGAAACAAGAATTGCCTTCGGCGTTGTAATTGGCTTCTTCAAATTTCATATTTCATGTCTTGCCTGTGCTCCTTGGCATGGGGATTTTGTATTGTAAACTATGAGAGGACAAAGTTCCAAGAGATTCTCAATTTCTTGAGATAACTAAGAATTCCATTAGGAACCATGTGTTATAAAAGGTCCAAGTTCTCCATTTGCATAAAGATTATTTTCATCTTCCCCATTATCGCTTGGTGCATTTGAAACCTTAACCTTCATCTCCAGTGGTTGATCTTGTTTGTGAGAACCCTTTTCTCATAGGATCATTCTTATTGGAGTCTCCTCCATCACCTAATGTCAGGGGTTTTTATAGTGCCTTAGTTCTTTTAGAATCATTTTGATTGGTATTGTCGATAATCTAAGTGGATGGTTGCAGGAGAGAATGCTTGTAAGTCTTCTGCATTTCTCAGAGTATAGGTAGAAGCCTCACTTGGAACATGTTGAATCAAACAAAAACAATGGAAAGAATTTGAAACAAACCTAGAACAACATTATATTGAAAAGAAAATAGGTTGTGTGCCTAAGACAAAATTTGCATTTGCGGAGGATTCATCTATCAGAGTATTTCTGTGTAGTTTCAACTTTCTTGTCCCCTTTACCATCTTCTTTTCTTCACTAGCACCATCAGAATCAATCTCCCTATCATTGCTGTTTGAAAGTTTTTTGGAAAAACCTAGGAGTATCCTCTTCATCCATATCATAATCATACCTAATGCACTGAGTTCTCTGAGATTAATCCCAGCCCTGGAATTTTCCAACTTCTTCATCCTCATACTAAACAAGAGAGTCCTAGTAGTGTATACTTTTATGTGCATGTAAGTTTTAAATAACTTGAATGGGTTATGCCTTTATGTGCATGTAACTTTCAACAACTTGAATTGTAATGTCTCGGCCTCTAGCCAGGAAACACTACACAACCAAAACTCAAATTTCCTCAAATAATTTAACAGTAATTTTGTAGAAGCATACCATGTATTATTTCAATTATCAAACCCTCGTTCATGGCCTAAGCCCACCTACAGTTCTAAGAAAATTCCTTCTACAAATTCTATTATATGGGATTTTAACCCTAGAAATAAATTATGAGAAGCATATAGTTATAATGCACAACAAAAGTATCCATTAATGGGTATAAGTAATGGGTTGTCTACGGAGTGTTCCATCCATTATCTTTTACACCAAATTTAGGGTTTTCGTATAATAAATTACCCTAATTGGGGTTTATAGCCAAATTGGCATATAATTATAAATATGGCATATAAACACATTGTACTTTGTTACAGACCCAATACATAGCAATTAACACAACAAGATTAATAGTAATTATAAGAAAATAACCACATCACCCAATAACTAGGGTTTATAACACAACCCTACACATAAGCATAATTTAACATAGTATAGTACATGAATACTTTTTTGAATAAAAATGCTTTAGATGACCTGTGGTGTGTCACTTTCAACCACAGGTCACCCTTGAGTTGAGGTTGCAACTCCACGAGAAATAGTAACTAAAAATAACCATACATTCATGCCAAGGTGCCAAGGTGCCAACCCACAACCATGTTGTTCAAGGCTCCAAGCACCCTCTAAGCCATCAAACTGACACAACTCTGCTTCCCTAGATGCACCCAAAATGATGCCTTATGGCCAGCCAGGAATATTTCAGTTTCTTTCCCCTGAACCTACACCCAAGTGGTGCCTTACAGCTAGCCAAGAACATCTTCATTGCTTTCCTCGAACCTACGCCCCAAGTGGCGCCTTATGGCCAGCCAAGAATTTCTCAATAATAAGATTCTATTTTCCTCGTACCTGCGCTTAAGTGGCGCCTTGCGACCAGCCAAGAATTTCTCAACGATTGGATTCCATTTCCCCTATACCTGTGCCCAAGTGGCACATCCTTCTCCGGGACCCCATAATCTCTTTGCAATGCCCACCTTTTGAGGCGTCTTACTACCAGCCAAGAAGTCCATAACCATAAGAGTCACCATAGTGATCCTCCATCATAGTGATAATGGATCCTCATAATAATTCCCTAGACCAATATATAGACTTTCACATTGCATGTCTTTTATCTACTAAGTGGCACTCCTGAAGACATGTAGGCCCCAGGTGCCCTTCACACCGACATTTGTCACCAAACACTTCGTTTCTTACCTCATGGAGTTGCACCGCTCCTCATACTTTTACCATACTCTTACCATGGAGTTGCATTGCCCCTCATACTCTTTGAAACGACCCAGCTAAAACAGTGAAATGACCCAACTACAACTATATATATATCAAGCACATTTTTTATTTTTTTTTACACAGCAATTAAAATCGGAAAACAAACACATTGAGATTTCAATTCAATCAACACACGCATCGCTGATGCTCATTCCAGGAACATAACGCCACATTTATATACTTTTAATCTAAGGTAAAGTAATAACAAAAACACATGTATCGTACACCGAAGAGGCGAGACTCCGCTTGCTCTGTTGTCGCTGGTATTTCCTCGTTGCCGGTCACTTCTGCGAGTGTATGATGACGCGCTTGATCCGAATCAAGACCCACCAGTTTACCTCCCAGCCTATTCCTTGGGTACTCTTCTTCCCCGCGGACCCCCGAGCTGCAATGGGGTTGTACAATGGAGGAAGAATCTCGCTGGCAGAGGAGAGAAACCTTAGTTCAAGATTCCCCTCTCTAAAACCCTCTACCTCACCAAACTCACTATAGCTTCGTAGTCACTGCTTTCACAACATATCATCCATCCCACAATAGGGTTCCCAAAAAAAAAAGCCCCTTCTACCATGGCCTGCCCCTTCTTTTATAAGATTTCTCATAGATGACACTTGGCATTTCATGCATAATTATAATATTTTTTTCTTTTTAATAGCTTGATTATTCACCCACCCATGTGTCATTCTCTCATCAAGGGTCACCCAAAATTATTTACTTATCCTTTTTAATTAAAACTAATATTTTCCTCACTTCACAAGATTCCTATTTCTACTCCTAGATGTCTCTTTATTCCCCCCTTTTATTCCTTAAATTGTGTTTATTGCTTGGAGTCAATTAATGAGTCAAGATGTTATCCCAAATCTACTTCCTACATTAACTCAGGTTATCTCTTTGAGGGATATTCTTATGCTGGTTGATGCCACATGGAGCTTCTCTACATTTCTCTAAATTTAATTTATTTTCTTATTTTAATTCATCTTCCTCTTTTCTTAATTAAGTTTAACTGGTTTAGGATTAATATTTATCCTTACAATATGTTTGCCTTCCCCTTTTTTTTCTAATTAAACCACCTAATCTACCTAGCATTTTCCATCATGGGGAGGGTAGAATTTTTAAGGTACTCTATTTATTTCTTCCTATGATCCTTCTTATTCCAAGTTTTATTTTTGATTTAATTTCCTTGGTTTCCAATCATCATTTTCCCTTGATGTAACTTTACCTAGTTTTCATTCCTTACTTATATTTATTTATTATTATTTATTTTTAATGATTCCAAGGGTGCCAAGTTTGGTTGTGCCCTTCAAGAATTTCCCCTGAAATTCCAAGGGTGTCACGTTTGGTTGTGCCCTTCAAGAATTTCCCTAGAAGTTCCAAGGGTGCCACGTTTGGTTGTGCCCTTCAAGAACTTCCCTAGAAGTTCCAAGGGTGCCACACCTAACAATTTAAATGTGATGCCAAGGGTGTCAAGTTGGTCGTGCCCTTCAAGAATTTCCATGAAATCCCAAGGGTGCCACACCACTTGCCCTTCAAGCATCTAATGACTACGAGGGGAAAATATCGTGCAACGTCATAGACTGCTATCGTCTCTCATGTTGCCTGCTATAGTGAGACTAATGGTGCTGGGGATCAAGGAATCCGCCTTGATGCGCGCCCCCCAGTAGTTTCCTCATGAGCGACCCAACTTTGGGACCTGCCCTCATGGCATTGTGATCTTCAAGGCGAAGGTGTTTCAACTCTTCCAGCCCAAGTCACGGCGGGAGTGCTAGTGGGTGAGATCAGGAACTCTGTCCCACCGCTCCCATGTAGTTCCATCCACCTGTACAACCCCATCACCCATATGTGAGTTATTCGGCCAAGCAACTCATCTGTGCCTGCAACCATTTACATATCATCACACTATAGATAACCATATATATAGCAGGTTCCAAAATCGATTAGAATTTCAAAGATAAAATAATATAATTTTCATCAAACCAGGTGTCATCAACTCTTCATGTGCGAGTGCTTCTGGTGGTTTTCCTGCCATACTCAATAATAATCAGTAACCAGGTTTTTCAGTGATTAGTCATTGTCATAATAGCATTAATTACCATCACTTGGTCATTCACATCACCATTCATTGTGAACCAGAACTAATGTAAGTCGCTAACATAGGGAGTACCTCCATCCTGATATCAATAGAGAATACACATAACAATTAATTATATCGTAATCATAATATTAATAGAGAACATACATAACCATCACATTCGCTGATAATAGAGTCACGTTTCTGGATCCTCAGCCTGAGTTACTCATAGACTAAAGTATACAAGGTAATGTCATATTAGAGTCGGGAAACTAGGGTGGGCACTACATACACCCCCCCTTAACAATGGACTTCGTCCCGAAGTCCTTAGAACATAAAGGAGAAACGACAACACATAATCTTAGGAACCCTTCCTGAAATTCTTGCCAACCTTCTGGTGGGCAGGTTATAATTTTCCCAAGGTATCTATACCGTGAATTCCATTATAACTAAAGGACTATATCTGTGATCATTACAACCCATAATTATTTATGTACTTAGAAACGATCAAAACAAGAAGCAGGACGATCACAATCAATATTCATCTCATGGTACAAATTAATATATGATGCATTCAACCAAGTAAAGTCATTCACACACTGAACCCCTGTAGCTTCCAATTATAGTAGTTCATTTCAAACTACGTCTATATGACCCTATAAGTGACAATGTCGGGGATAATATGTAACAAAAAATGATTTGGATGAACCCAAGTGGTGTGTCTATATGGACAGACCAACCTGTACTTCTTTGAGGGCCAGCTTTATATTTTGGAAGCAAAAATAATTTAAATTTCAAAATTCATTTTCCCTCTCTTTTGAAGCCGACATGAAGAACATGGCTTACATATTATTGAAAGGCTAAAACATTAAGTATGAAGACCAACCATAGCTACAAATCCAACAGTGGACTCTTTCTCACTTTATTAGAGGCATTGTATATAGGCTTGAGAGTTACAAGGAGTATGAGATGCAAAATTCTATATAGAGAAAGTCAAAGAGAGAAGATTGCTTTAAGAGATGACAAGTTACAAGCTGTCAAATGTCAAGGATAATGGCAATGAAGACGCCATATGGAGGTGTCAAAAGATGTGCAAGACTGTTATATATGCACCCAACCTAATGAAAAGCTTACTGCCAGTAAATCAAATTTGCAGAGGACCATTTCAAGATTGAATTCGATGAAAACACATGCCTCATAAAGGACAACAGGAAGCAAGATTAGGTGCATAAAGTATTGAAGAAGGTGGTCTCAACAGATTCGCTCCTTGCACTCTCTTTTTAAAAAAAGATATTGTCCATACTTCATAGTTTGCCTCCGATTCAACAGAAGATAGTTGTATTTTGAAGCTTGCATTTTCGGCAAGTAACATAGAGATAAAATTGCCAAAGAAGATGCATTGTGATCAACCATGCAATAGAAATTAGAGCACACTGACCTTTGTGGTCCCGTGAGAACTTCACAAATAGCAAGTTGAAAGTATTTCAAAATATATTGATGACTTTTCAAGAAAAAACCGGGTCTGCTTTCTCAAGTACAAGTTAATTACTATTGAAATAATCAAGGAATTCAAGTCTATGACTGGAAGGTAAAGTAGAAAGAAGAGTAAAGCTTTCAAGATAGAGAATAGGGAAGAATACAAATCTAATAATTTTTCCAAGTATTACAGAACTCATGATATTGATAGACAGCTTACTTCCCCATATGCTCCACAATGAAACAATGTTGTAGGGAGGAAAAATAGGATCATTTTGGAGATGACCAAGAGCATGGGCTAAGATTTCTCAAACAACTAGGCTGAAGCAATCCATAGTACAAAAAAAAAACCGTGTATTTCTTGAACAAAAGCCACATTAAGGACAGCATAAACACACACCTAAAAGGCAATGGAGTGGTAGTAAGCCACATATAAATCATCTCAGTATCTTTGGCTGTGATGTGCATGCACCCATGCCAAATGCTTAAGCTAGAAGACACGTATCATAAATATATTTGAAGAGTTCAAGACTAGGCTTTTTGAAATAGAAGAGAAAGACATAACATTCAATAAAGAGGTCTTTGATGAAGATAACCGACAAAATAATCAGATGAGATTGCCATGTCATAGCTTGTAGAAGACAAGCATGACATTAAAAAGAATTCAGAAGAAAAGAAAGGCAGTATAAGAAATGAAGACAAGACTAGGCCAGCAGAAAGTGATAATTAAAGATAGTTCCAACAAGGCAAATCATAATAAATCGTCTCTAAAGCTCAAGAAAACACCAAAGAGTATCTGAAAAAAAAAAATAAAATTGAGGAATTCAAAGATACAGGGGTCCGGGTTATCTCAGACCAACGAAAAGGGCAGAAAGTCAAGAAGCCCAAAGCAAACATTTTTAGATCAAACTAGTGCTGCTTTGATTTGTGTAATGTACACAAGTATATGAATAATATATTATTAAAATATAAATATAATATATAAATTATATTTATATTATGGGGATTCTTTTGGGTCAAACAGAACTCATGGTACAAGAGGAGCTAGGGGGAGAAGAATTAATTCGGTAACGTGAGAACGTTTGTATCCAAACAGGAGACAATATGTTACAAATTCAAGGTTCAGTGACCCTCATTCAAACCACATCAAAAGTCAAATTTGAGCTGAACCTAATCATTGTAAATTCTGAACCATGTGACTTAGGCTGTAGGTTGTAATTCTGTTAGTGCAGAGGTGAACCATGAGTTAAACATTAAAAAGATTTCCTGTAGTTTGTCATCTTGGTCTATATTATGTAGACAAAATAGTTTCCTTAGTCGAATGAAGGCTTTATGCAACCTACTGCTACAATTCTTACATTCTAAGAATTTATCTGGGATGCTGAAACAATTTCAAAATTAAAATTGAACTTAGAACTAAAAGTTGAAAATGAAGATAATTCTTACGGGCTAGATAAGAAAACTAATGAATGCATCATTAGATAATGAATATGAGTTCCAATTTAGGTGTGTGAGAGCACCAACGTAATGCTGGGATTTGTGAACCGTAATCAGTGAAATTGCAATGAGAAAATAGAGCAAAAATTCCAAAATCAATAGAGCAATAACAAAAGCAATTATAGACCCGAGGATATTCATACTAGATCAGCAATCGTAAAGTAAAATAAGAAGGAAATATGCTCCCAGATACAAGATTAAATCTATAAATTACTGAGTCTGGATTATATGTATTGTAATTTCCCTTGGGAGAAACCTGAACTGGTCTAACAGTGAATAAGCAACTTTTATAGTTGAGACAGTACCAGCAAAGTTGAAAGTCTTTTGGTAAACATAGGCTTCGGTTTTCCCTCATTTGCGATTTTCTTATGAAAACAGTGGCTCAAAAAAAAAAAAAATGACAAGCTTACCAAAAATAACTTTAGATCAATTACATATTGAAGACTAAAATCCGTTAGAGAATATAAAACGTCAATATCCATGCATTTTTAGTTAGTGAGAAACAAGCATAGTTTATCGGTCATTAATCTATATATAGCTAATGAAACAATTCCATGTGTCCTAACGGACAATAGTTAGAAAAACAAACTGAACTTACAGCACAAAGTTTATTCATTCCTTTTGCTCGAGGTACCCAAATTATAATAAAGTCACAAACATTATTGATTTCCAACATGTATACTTGATTTAGGTGGGGCCAGTATTCAAGTTACAGGCAGTTGAACCCCCCACATATAAAATAGATGAGACCAGACAACACGCAATGAAATACTGAGATATCAGGCATATTGCAGCAATAGTTTCCGCAAGCACATCTTTGTTGAGTAGCGGATCCAGGAGTGAACTTCATCTTGTCAACACAGATAAGTTCATGTGGATAGATTCTGGCCATGGATAAAGGTTAATTCTAGAATCTACACACACATCGCTATCAAGCTACACAGTAAAAATAAAGCATACCATTAAAAATTGATCACGGATTTTAGCCTGAGAAACCTAATGTGACAAAACTAGCAAGAAATGAGGATTACACCTTGGTCTTTTCTTTCTCAAATATATATTGCGAAAATACAACGAAGGATGAAGTTACAATATACATTGTGACCTGTGAAATGAATGTTACAAGGTGTTTTTCCTCTGATCTACCCCAATATCTAACTTTCTATTTTTATTTGTTTGTTTTTATTTTTTTTTTTATTTTTTAGCAAGATATAACTCGTGAAATATAAAATGTTATCCGTACTTTTGAATTAGATCTAATGCTGACAACCTACATAACTCATACTAGAGAGATCCAACCAACATAACTCAAGGTGCTTACCTCCTCAGTACTAATTAAGCAGTATTCACAACCACAATTTGTTATGAAGCCTTTAATCACCACAAGAGTTTAGCATCAAGGGGCTTGTTTACCCATTCTAACTTCATATTCCTAAACCCACCAAGGACTTTCGATGAATAAGTCCCACTGCACAAAGACAAATTTCTTCCTCAACCTTCATCTTGTCTTATTTATGCAGTCCTCTTCTTGATGCCCTGATTGGCATTCTTGTCCTAGCAATACATATCTATAGTGCACAGGATTAGATATAACTTTTTGAGTAAGCACGTTTTTAATCACTACATCCACTACATTCTTCTGCAAGGTTGCACCTACTCCTATCTAGGTCTATTCCTGTATGGCCTGAATCTGATTGTCCAAAATACAGAGTTACACAATTAGACCAGAGTCAACTCCAAATTATGCATACGCCTATTACTAATCACATATTCCTATTCTCACAATGGAAAATAAAATCTAATACAGGCATAGAAAGCAATCCTTAGTCTAACTATTTTCTTAACAAATATTCATCTCTAAGTCTGCCATTAACATCAACTTCAAACTAGACTGCAGATCCAACAAATGTAGTAACTGAACTATTCAAAGTGTAGAATTAAAAGAAAATCAAAATGGCATGTGTTTCTGGATATATAAGCATCGTCCTGAGACTAGTCACAAGGTCATTATAGAGAAGGAAATACATGATTAATGACCACATGGGCCATAAAGCATTCCCGGGAAATCTCAAAACAAGGTTGTCGGAGCCAGACATGCTCAAATATTTCTTTCAAGCATAGAGAGCAAAGGCTGTAGGTGATCAAAGGCAGAATATTGGATAAGAAATTGTATTACAATAATGGCTTGTCCAATATTCTTTAAGGACAATTTCATTGATTAAATTGCAGGTCATCCTTTGAATAACTAAAATGTCCTATAAACATGCTATGCTCTGTCAATGTACTAGTCTTTAAAAATCAAGCACAATGTATCAGTTCATGCATTGAATCTCCCACACTTGCCCAACACATTTATATTACATTTCTAATGTGTACACTTCACCAGAAATGTACAATATATAAAAAAAACTCAACATTGATAAGCTGCATCAGGTCATTAAAAATCTATAACACTTAAATGCATGGACATTTCAAGATTGTTATTCACAATCAAATACATTTAAAAAGTGTACACATTCTCTGCAACATCAAATTCCAAGCCTCTGCACATGATGTCTTCTATGAAATCGTACAATAATTTACACGATGGATAAATGATACAGTTCTGTTAGATTGCTTTCCGTTGAGCAAAGTCTATGGAGACTTGCAGGAAGGTGTCATACAAGAATTCATTGAAAAAAACTACACTTACTGTAAAGGCTCAAAATTTAAATTTAACATAATTACTTATTTCCAAATTTTTTTTTCTAAATAAATAAATACATATTCTAAACTTATTTATTTACCATAAGCATATCTGAAAAATAAATAATAAATCCTAATCCACTTTCTCTTTTTCTATTTCTTGGCTTTTCGGCTCTGCAAAGCAAAGTAAAACGGAGAAAATTCCAGTTTCACAATCATTTGTATTTCTTTTCTTTTCATTGGGTGCACCCAGTTGTGTTCAGTCAACTACTGGCATTAACATTTCATGGCGGTGAATTCTGGTCAGAGCTATCTTTTCACAAAACCTGGGCTGGATTGTCAATAAGACTCAGCCAGGTCCAACTATCTCTAACGGTTTCATTTCCCACCCGATAGTCCAAGCTAGCACTAATGACCATGGACATGTGTCTAATCATCTCTAACAGTTTCAATTCCCATCCGAAAGTCCAAGCTAGCCCTAATGAACTACATCGTATTCTAGAGTCAATGTTCTAAAGGGTATTTTTGCATGGATCTTTAGCACAAGGAACACATGGAACCTTTAAATAGACTCATCTCCAGCTCTAATATCAACAATAACATCCTAATTTTTTATTAACTAAAAAATACATTTTCTTCTTAACAAAAAAAAACTCAGTGAAGCACTAACCATTCCTCTACCGTAAAAACCAAAGTAGTTTCGTTCAACAGACCATTAATCATAATGTTTCGTTAAATCATAACTGTTTTAATCATTAATTATGTTTATATATATGCCGACTGGAAATGAGATTGTATATATACCTAAATCTAAATATTTAAATATATAATCATTGATAATGTGCTGGACGTAAATACACGTTGTACAATAGTTTAATGCTGCCGTATATTTTTAGGTAATATGATTCCAACTTGAAAATAAATGAATCAACCGTATACTTCAATAATTGACAGATTGAGATTCAATGGCAAAAGCATGATTTGGATGACCCAGATCACGTTCAAATAGTTAGTGTTTAAGTATTTGATGTGCAATTTCAACACACAGGAAACATCGCACTATTCATTGGTTTGAGAATTACGAACGTAGATTTGATTGCTCTACACACTAGCTAGATTGCATGGATTATCGATGTACTAAGTAATGAAATCAACCACGTGATATCTATTCCATGTAGTATAGACCCTGCAAAAATTATTTAAACCCATTTTTTTTCATAAAACTTCGAAATACGTGGATTTTCTTTTAGATCTTTGACATAAAGAAGTAGTGTAGACCCCTACAAAAATGATTTAAACCGATTTTTTTTTTTCATAAAACTTCGAAAGAAAACGCACACCAGAAAACCAAAACTAGTAAGATCAAGCCCACATCCCATAAAATTTTATGTACCATCAGTGAAATCTTTCAGATCAGTGAAACCAGTGTGGGTCACTTGCAACCAACTACTTTAAACATTTTCAGATCGATCTCAGAAAATGCACTCTCGGAACTTGATTATAACAGATCTTCACTTCTCAATAATTACTTCAGATCTTTGTGCATGATTAATTCCGCACCTAAAACGTAGCTTGGCAAGATAAGCAATAACATGGTTCATGTGAAAACGAAGAGAATACAAAAGTTCGTAAAATAGCGTTTGGCGTGACCTCCAAACTGTTTTCAACTTTTCTCGAACGTGTTCAATGCCCGTTTGAAGAGTGTATTGAATATTATGTCTTTCTGCATTGCAGGGACCTTCTGGGCTTCTGTTCGATTCCTCTCGGGCTCAGTTCGATACCTCAGGAACTCTGATAAAACAGGCAGGCCATTTTGTCCGATAAAAAAAACAACGGGAAGATGTTCGCGGCAGAGAATATAGGGTTTGATATAGAAGAAAACAAAAATTTCGTGGCAGAGAGAACTACAGTTCCCCATTATTAATTGAGGATTATCGTTCCAAATATGCAATTTGATGGAACACCCAGATTTGGGATCCACATCGGCGCAGACCGAAAGAGCGCCAAGAGAAGTTTCGGTTAACAGCTAGTAAACTGTCGATGATTTCAAGGTAAGGCTGTTATGACTCACATGCGCCGAGAGAAGTTTGGTTAACAGATAGTAAATTGTAGATAGTTTCAAGGTAAGGCTGTTATGACTCTGATAAATGTCCCATTCAGAGCCTGACAAAAATTAATATGTAGCCGTGCCAATCGTGGAGTTAATGTGTGAATGTATATTGTGTCGACAGAACCCAAGCCAAATACAAAGGCATAAGAACGTGATACATTGTGGAGTTTTGCAAGGGCTGCTGGAAGACAGAAAAGGAATTTTACGAGTCAAATCGGGGCCATGGAATGCAATGCCTAGTAACTGTATCTAGCACAAATATTTGAGAAAAATTATATTTCGTTACATTTTGCTGGGAGAATTATCACTTTCTTACACCCTTTGCTCAAATTACCAGAAATGTCCGGGTACGAGTTGCAATAATATAATATAGTCCAGATCAATCCTCTACAAGTCAGCTTCCACAAATTATTCATGACGGCTCATTTACAGTGACAAAAGCCTATAAATATTCACGGGAACTCGTCTCAACTGTGATATGAATGATTAAGTTTAGATAAATATTAGAGACAATGAAGAAGGAATCATGACATTATGACAGGGTTAACGCAGATCATAATCACAAGACTGAAGCATGACAATATTACAGGGCCGAAGTAGGACATAACTACAAGATAGAGTCATGACACTATTACAAGGCCGAAGAAGAACATAATTACAGTACCAAAATAACACCGAAGCCTGCCAAGACTGCAAGAACAAATCTCAATATGATCATAGGATCGAATTAAGGTATTACAATATTGAAAGATCAAAATAATACAGGATTGAGGTACAGGAACAAAGTGTTGAGTATAAGAATAAAATGATGGATATAGGACTTAGAACTGAAGCATGATGTGTCACTTAGGAACCAGGTTGACTTGATGGATGGAATGTGTCTTTGGTCTAGGTAATAACCGTTTTTAGGCCCAGTGTGTGAACCTACGCTCTGATACCAAGTGAAACGACCCAACTAAAACAGTGAAATGTCCGACCTAATTTTTTTTTTTTTTTCACAGCAATTACAACAGAAAAACCAACACATTAAGATTTCAATTTAATCAACACATACATCACTGATGTTCATTCAGGAAATAACACCACATTTATATGCTTTAAATCTAAGTTCAAGTAATAAGAAATACACATGTACCGTACACCGGAGAGGCGTGATTCGCTTGATCGGTTGTAGCGGGTAATTCCTTGTCGCTGGTCCGTCTGCGAGTATATGATGCCGCACTTGATCCGAACGAGACCCACCGGTTAACCTCCCAACCTACTCCTTGGGTACTCTTCTTCCCCGCGGACCCCC